>QNUK01000588.1:125000-190000 GCA_013621035.1 Clarias magur
AGATGAGGATGGGTTCCCTGTTGAGTCTGGTTCCTCTCAAGGTTTCTTCCTATTACCATCTCAGGGAGTTTTTCCTTGCCACCGTCGCCCTCGGCTTGCTCATCAGGGACAATCTTATCATTTTGATTCATACACATTGCATACAAACTTACTTCTTTTTATTGTGTAAAGCTGCTTTGCGACAATGTCAATTGTTAAAAACGCTATATAAATAAAATTGAATTGAATTGAATTGAATTGAAGTGTGGTGTGAGACAGGGTGTGGGGTGAGACAGGGTGTGGGGTGAGACAGGGCTGATGTGAGACAGAGTGTGGTGTGAGACAGGGTGTGGCGTGAGACAGGGTGTGGGGTTAGACAGGGCTGATGTGAGACAGAATGTGGGGTGAGACAGGGTGTGGCATGAGACAGGGTGTGGGGTGAGACAGGGCTGATGTGAGACAGAGTGTGGTGTGAGACAGGGTGTGGCGTGAGACAGGGTGTGGGGTTAGACAGGGCTGATGTGAGACAGAGTGTGGGGTGAGACAGGGTGTGAGACATGTTCGCTCCTGAGTTGCCAGTGATCCAGACCCCTCTGCCCTCTGGAGCCGTCTAACCCGTCCTGGAGTCCTGCTTCTGGTTGGAGATCCCGTCACATGGATGCCCCGTGTGGTCTGCCTGGATGCGCTTTGTGGCTGGGGATGGTTTCCATGAAGACTGTCCTTTCATCGATTGATGCTCTGGGGACCTGTGACTTCAGTTGTTCGATAGCTCAGGAGACAGGGTGTGGCGTGAGACAGGGTGTGGGGTTAGACAGGGCTGATGTGAGACAGAGTGTGGGGTGAGACAGGGTGTGGCGTGAGACAGGGTGTGGGGTGAGACAGGGCTGATGTGAGACAGAGTGTGGTGTGAGACAGGGTGTGGCGTGAGACAGGGTGTGGGGTTAGACAGGGCTGATGTGAGACAGAGTGTGGGGTGAGACAGGGTGTGGCGTGAGACAGGGTGTGGGGTGAGACAGGGCTGAGGTGAGACAGGGTGTGGCGTGAGACAGAGTGTGGGATGAGACAGGGTGTGGCGTGAGACAGGGTGTGGCGTGAGACAGGGCTGATGTGAGACAGGGTGTGGGGTTAGACAGGGCTGATGTGAGACAGAGTGTGGGGTGAGACAGGATGTGGCATGAGACAGGGTGTGGGGTGAGACAGGGCTGAGGTGAGACAGGGTGTGGCGTGAGACAGAGTGTGGGATGAGACAGGGTGTGGCGTGAGACAGGGCTGATGTGAGACAGGGTGTGGAGTGAGACAGAGTGTGGGATGATACAGGGTGTGGGGTGAGACAGGGCTGATGTGAGACAGAGTGTGGTGTGAGACAGAGTGTGGTGTGAGACAGGGCTGATGTGAGACAGAGTGTGGTGTGAGACAGAGTGTGGTGTGAGACAGGGTGTGGGGTGAGACAGGGCTGATGTGAGACAGGGTGTGGTGTGAGACAGAGTGTGGTGTGAGACAGGGCTGATGTGAGACAGGTGTGGTGTGAGACAGGGTGTGTGAGACAGGGTGTGGTGAGACAGACAGGCTGATGTGAGACAGAGTGTGGTGTGAGACAGGGCTGATGTGAGACAGAGTGTGGTGTGAGACAGAGTGTGGTGTGAGACAGGGTGTGGGGTGAGACAGGGCTGATGTGAGACAGGGTGTGGGGTGAGACAGGGTGTGGGGTGAGACAGGGTGTGGGGTGAGACAGGGTGTGGGGTGAGACAGGTCCACATGTCAAGTCTGTCTCACTCTAATATTTACACCACTGGCTTATCGGTGACACTCAGTGGGACCAAAACCACAGTCTGTTTTTGGGAACAGCGCCACAGTGTACTGGTAACGTCCCAGATTATTTTGGACTCCGGAATAATCCGGAACTGAACACACAAAGTGCTCTTTATGTGATCCAGAATCAGATCTAGGAAACAGACAAAAAAAAAACCTTTAACAGCGTCGTCTCGCCTGCTGAGCTTTGGTCTCGACTCAGAGCACATGAACACACCCGTCTCTGCACGCTTAGGTCCAAAGAAATGCCTTGAAAGTTTCAACATGTCTGAGACATTTCACAGCTGGTCATGAGGACACACAGTGGTGTCAAATCCTGAAAGCACATGAGCTGAAAATAGTCGAGACTGCGCTTCTGTCAGGTCTGAGACAAAGTGCAGGGACACGTCCTCAGGGTCAGAGACATAAAGGAGAGACAGAGCCTGAGCAAATATGGGCTGCGTGTGTGTGTGTGTGTGTGTAAACACAGGATGGTCTATTTTGTAAATGTGTGTGTGTGTCTGTGATGGTGTGCGAGTGTGTGTTTGTGTATTAGTGTATGTACAGTGGGAAAAAGAATCATTTGATCCCCTGCAGATTTTGTACGTCACTTACAAACACTGAAGGGTCTAAAATTATATTACAGGTTTATTGTAAAGGACAGAGAGACAGAATATCTACCAAAACTCCAGAAAAAACACATTATATAAATGTTATAAACCGAGTTTCATACTGATAGTTCAGTGAGTAGAATAAGTATTTGACCCCTACCAACCAACAATAATTCTGGGTCCCACAGTGGGCGGGGCCACGCATTGTGCTTCATCCAACATTTTGGACGGGAACCTCTTGAAGATGGGTCGTGGATGGGACCAGCATGACAATGAGCCAAAACATAGCGCCAAGGAAACGGCCAGGTCCGTGTCTAGACCTTAATCCCGTAGGAAAATGTCATGTAAATGCAGAGTCGTGTTTTACTTGGGGGTCAAATACTTATTTTACTCTCTGAACATGTACATGAATGTAAAACCCTTCTATAATAACATACGTGTATAATGTATAATGTATAATGTGCTTCTTCTGGATTTTTGGTAGATATTCTGTTTCTGTCCTGTACAATAAACCTGTGATACAAATGATAAACCCTTTTATTTCTTTGTAAGTGAAATGAACACACACACACACACACACACACACACACACACACACACACACACACACACACACAGTTATTCATAGTACTGGAGTAATATGCGTGTTTGTACAGTATAGAATGGTGTACAGTGCATTACTCTACTGACGTACAAGTGTGTGTGTGTGTGTGTGTGTGTGTGCGCGCGCGCGCGTGCGCCTCCAGCGCTGCAGTAGAAACTTTCACTTTCGGTTTTCTCTGTCCGTGAGATCCGGAGTGTGTGCGCCAGTGAGTGATGTGTTCGGGCCGGAGAGAGGACGCGCGCACGAGACCGGGCTCGGGTTCTGCACGGGGTTCTGAGAGGAGCGCGCGGGGGGTCCACGCGACAGGTGAGTGTCGGGGGCGCGCTCTGTGCAGATGCCGGCGGCGCGCTCGGCTTTAGAGAGAGACAGAGAGCCAGCACTGTGTGTGTGTGTGTGTGTTTTAAACAGCGAGCTGCGTGGCAACGATTTCAAAAAGCAGAGGTTTATTATCTGAATTCTGTGTGTGTGTGTGTGTGTGTGTGTGTGTGTGTGTGTGTGTGTGTGAAGACAAGAACAGCATTACCTGACAGAATTTTGTGTGTGTGTGTGTGTCTGAGTATGTAGGTACAGCGTGTGTGTGTGTGTGTGTGTGTGTGTGTGTGTGTGTGTGTGTGTATTTATATATAAAATGTGTGTATGTACTGTATGTATTGCGTGTGCGTGTGTATGTAGGTTTTATGTGTGTGTGTGTGTGTGTGTGTGTGTGTGTGTGTCACGCCTACATGTACAACGTGTGCGCAGCTTGTTAAGCGTCCACAGAAGGAAACACCTGTGTATGTTTAACAGTTCTCGTGAGGACCTTCAGCTGGGCCTTAGAAAGTAAAACTGCTTCATGACTGTATTTGTTATTTCTTCATTTGAATATATAATGGAAAAATGAGGCAACTGTTAAAAAATGTAAAAACTTAAACTTAAAAATAATAAATATATTATTCATAAATGATATATAATTTGATTCAATTTTATTTGTGTAGCCCTTTTAACAACAGTCATTGTCGCAAAGCAGCTTTACAGAATCAAAAGAAAATGATTTGTGTGAAATGTGAAAAATGTGTATGAATCAGAATGTTTATATATATTAGGTAAAAAGAGGTGAAATTTCCTTTAATGTAATTAATTTAGTTCTTCTAATGAACTGCATTAATAATGTATGAGAATGGAAATGTGTGTGTGTGTGTGTGTGTGTGTGTAAGAGAGAGAGAGACAGTGTGTGCAATATCCTGAAATGGTGAGCAGATAAATATACACACATTTTAGTTTTGATGTACTTGCATTAGTGCAGATGATAAATGCAACGCTACACCTCAGTCAAACTAAACCCTAAACTTAAGCAACTAAAAAAAAATGTTTATGTCTCTTAAAGCTTTTAGTTTTAAGTAAAAGAAAATAGATTTTTTTTTCTTGAGGACCAGCTGAAGGTCCTCATAAGCTGAAAACTGTCAGATATTGTTATTCACAATAATTAATAATCCCCCCCCCCACACACACACACCAACACACACACAGTTTGATGTAATGAGACATGTGAGACTCCTCCTTCTCTCTAGCGATACGCATTCTTCTCCCTCTCACTGTTTCTCCTTTTCTCCGTTAGATATCCGACAGCCACTCGTGTACACATGGCCATGATGGAGAGGAACAAGCATGGTGCATCACAACGAACCTCCTGACCCCTCTGCCTTGCCGCAAGACGTCGTGTCAGTCGCTGTGTCCACTGACGTTCCAGCTCCTCGGACTCCTCCGTCTGCTCTGACTCTCTCGGACCCTCAGACCCACTTCCGGCTTTTCCGGGACCCGGGCGAGCGTTCCTTAGTGTCTCTGACGACACAGTTCCTGGGCAACAGTGGATTTTACTGGGGTCCTCTGGACGTGGACGAAGCTCATGCCATACTGGCGTCTCTTCCAGTCGGCACCTTCCTAATCCGGGACAGCATGCAGACGGACGTCTTCTTTACGCTGAGCTATCGTGCCGCGGACGGACCCACCAGCGTCCGCGTCCTCCTTAAAGGAGGAAGATTCGTCCTGGATGGGAGCAAACACAATTTCCCCTGCTTGTTCGAACTGCTGCGGTTTTACATGACGTCCCCTAAGAGGAGTCTGAAGCAGCCGTACCGGGGTGCTGCACCGCAAAAACTCCAGGAGTTGTGCAGGAGAGCCGTGGTGAAGACCTTCGGAAAGGAAAACCTGGAGAAGCTGCCCGTGAGCTCTGTGCTGAAAGGTTTCCTTCAGTCATATCCTTTCAGCATTTGAAAAGTATGTCGTGTCCTTGTGTACTTATCTATACGGGATTTTACAGACCACTATGGTTTGTTCGTGACGTCCCATGATTGTGGTACCATTACCTTTAAATGCACTACATCAGGTGTTTATCCTGATCTTCTTCACTCACCTGCTATGCAGGCCATCTGGTAGTTATTCATTTTGTTTTTTGTATTTTGTGTCACCTGGTAAACAACATAGGAAATGTAAGATGTAAGTGTGAGATATGTTTATAACTTCTGTAAGAGCACGATGCTGTAGACAAACAAGTACTGTAAAACCCATTTCATAAGGCATTCTAAACATTAATAAAAGACTGTAGTTGTTTCTTCTGTGTGCTTTTTTCCCTCAATATTCACTTCCTAAAACATCTTTTCAAACAAAAACAGCTAAATTCTTTTGTCTCCAAACTCCTCCCACTGAAAAAGTCTGTAAATCATCTGATCATTACTGCATTTAGAAGAAACAGAAAGAGAAAGTAGTTCTTTAGAATTTTGCTATACCTCATCCTGTGTTTCAGTTCTATGCAAACCCACACACTCACACACACTTTTTGTTATTCAAAGGAAAGGAACGAATATGCATTCAAGAAGTGACTGAGAATACCATGGAGTAATTTGCATATTCATTTAATCATCAGGATCTTTTTTTTTTTTTTTTTACTAGAGAATGCAAGCATACACATCCAGAAAAAAAATATATATATATATATAAACATAATATTATAAAATATATATAAAAGTTTATATATATAAAAATTAACTAAGAAAGACGTTTGGTCACAAAACCACAAACAAAGAATTCCATACATACAGTACACATGTATTTCAGCAAATGTGAACAAGTTAATAAATAACTGTACAAGCAATTCTAGCCTCAAACCATGAGGACTTGAATTCTAATTAAAGTTATCCTTAACGCACAATTCTCAAATCTGATGGGTGTTGATAAATGTGTCCTTCTTAAATAAACTGCTGCTAATATTAAAGCCACTTTATCACCGCACACCAGCACAGCAAATTTCCATATCTAATCTTAAATCTGATTCTGACCTCAACCACAAAGAAATGCTTTTATGCTTTCGGTTTTGAACAAATGAAAAATAAAATAAATAAATAAATAAATCAGGAAAATATAACTATGGTTTAAAAAAAGCACACTTCATGATCTGTGAACCAGCTGAGGTGGGTTACTTGATCTTTTTTTTTTTCCTGTTTTCTTTCCCCTTGCCTGCTTAGGTTTGCCAAATCACACACAAAAGCAGTTCCCTTCACCCTCCTCTGAAATCTGCTCAAATCTCTTGCTTCAGGATTGCTGCACAAACCAACTGCGCCATCTGGTGGACACAGTGTCTGTCATACAGAGAACAAAAAATCTAAATTCCTCACAGAATACTAAAAAAATAAGGAGCAAATCATGAGACAGAAAAAAACTAAACAAAAGAGAAAAGAAAGTAAGAAGAAAAAAAATGATCCCATCGAGACGTTTCTGAGAAATAATAATAATAAAAAAAAGTGAGGATAAAGAACCCATTGAGCTTGAAGAGAAAGTGAAAGCGTATAGTGAAAAGTATTCACTGGATGTGTGACAAGAATCACAAGACAGAAAGGACAGAGGTAGGGCAAAAGGGACATGCAAAAGTAAACACACCCCAAGCTAATTAGCCCGTTTGATGTCTTTCCTTCCGTCGGTTGAATGACCGAGATCATTTAATGCTTTATATGTCAAAAGTAGTATCTTAAAATCGATGTGAAATTTCACAGAGAGCCAATGCAGTGTAGATAAGATAGGGGTGATGTGCTCGTATCTTCTGGTTCTCGTGAGGACTCTCGCTGTGAGCACCGTTCTTATCTATCACGGCCTTAATCCTCCTGGACCTGGACTTCACCAGAGCTGCACATGTTGTTGCTGGGATCCTCTTCCACTCCTCCATAATGACGCCACAGAGCTGCTGGATGTCAGAGACACGGCGCTTCGCCACCGCCTGCTTGAGGACGTCCTACAGGTGCTCGATAGTGTTCAGGTCTGGAGACACACTCGTCCAGTGACAAACACATGGACATGATGAATAGGTCATGTGACTCTGCCTGGCTAAAGATCTACAGCTGTTATTACTTAGAGTGTACGTTGTTTTGTTGCCAGCTATTACTTTGACAATAACGTCTGTATGTTGCTTTATTTTCAGAGGACAGTAAATTCTAGACTGATATACAAGCTGCACACTGACGACTCTAAAATACATCCAAGTGTCATTTCTATAGTGTTGTCCTTTGAGAAGATTTACTAAACTGTTTGCTGAAATTAGAGGGGGGGTGTACTTACTTTTGTGATTGGATGTAAGATTATTAAGCCTACATTCAATAAATATATTTCTATCGGGAGATACTCTTATGCGTTTTTCTAGAGATCAAATGTTTAAAATGAGCAAAATTATCTGCCAAAAGAAGAAGAAATTTGTCCTCAAGAAAGACGACTTTGCCTCAGTAGGTTTAATAATCTAATATATTTGGTTTGTGTAATTTTGCAGTATATTAAAAAACATTATTTTTGTAGCATTTAATATATTTAGACACTTCAAGTACTGTGAACTTAATTAAAACGATGTAGAAAAGATGTTTCATGTAAAGCCTTCTTAGCCAAGCATAACCGAATCAAAGACGAGTGCGTATACACTCTGATGAAGAGATGGAAGTGGTTATGTTTATAAGAATCTAAATCATCCTGTGAGATTGTGTTAAAGCCGGTTAAACCTGCCGGACTGCTGACTGAGGATACGCGCTGAAATTAAACCCTCGCTATAATCATTATTTCAAACCACATAAGGAACTTTTTAAACAGTCAATGTGTTGGAATGCAATCCTTCAACAAAATTCCCTCTTGTTGAACCATCAGAACAGCCTTCACACACACACACACACACACACACACACACACACACACACACACACACACACACACACACACACACGCACACACACACACACACACACACACACAGGTTGGTTTCAGGAGTTTTAATCCTGATATCATGTAACAATTTAATTGCAGCACTGATTTCAGATAACTGTCTCAACTGGTCACACAAGAATCAACAAGAACATATTTTTGCTTTATGCTAATTCAATTTACGCAGTAATGATGAACTCAGAGTTCAAAGGGAAATTTTTGCTTCACGCATTTTCTTAAACCTTAAACAATAATTAACTGGACGGGTGAAGTGACAGGCACAAAAAACAGAGACAAAGACAGGAAACACCCTGACACAGTTAATCATGAGAATAAACTTGATAATCTAAGTTCTCAACATTAAATGTGCAGATTTCCTCTCGAACCTGGTTGTTTCTGTAGATGACCCTATGAGGACAGCATTTATGTCCACACTCGTAAAGCAGGTGACACTTTAGATTTCATATTGTCCTTCGGATTAAGTATAAGAAATATAATCACAATAACCACACAGCTAAAATCCAGTACTGGTGCTGATGTGTGTGCCAAAGACGCTACTTCTGAAGTTTATGCAACATGGAAGTAACCCATTTTGCCTCCCTAAAAATTTCAGATTGCTAACTTCAGCCATTTTGGGGCAGATATAAAATCATCTCTGAAGAACAGTTATATAGTATAAGCGTTATACAGTCTCAATTCAAACAAAAAAATGATAATGCAAATTATTCATATTTCTTTATGAGTATTGATTAAAAAAAAAAATGGGTGTAAGCTTCAAGAAGTATATGACCTTAAATAGTTTTCTGGTAAAAGCTTAAAAAACAAAAAAATCTGTAGTGTCCGTAACCATGCAAAATTCATGTCGCAATATCTGCGTAATTTAGCATTTTAGAATAAAAAACCTTTTCAGGTTTATGTCGTTTCACATGAAATCTAAATTGGCCAAGTTTCACCTGAATTAAACCGGCTTTGTGCACGTAATTTACACAATGACAAGAAAGTTGCATCTAATCTAATCATTTTAGAAATAACTGAACCCACAAAGTTGCAGGCACTAAATTGTATTGAGCAAATGTGCTTCTTTTTATCTGATAAAAATATAAACGCGTATGACTGCTTGCAAAAAAAATGAAGCATGGATCGGGAGATAAGAAGCGTTATTATAAGTATTAGGAAAAATGGTGTTATATGATCTTATCTGAAAAGTCACTTTTTCATCTAGGGAGACACGTTTTTAGCAGCGCCACCATGTTTTGGCCGATAGAGGTACTGATGGCTCAGAGGTAGGTCTGTCACCTGTCATGTGGAAGCCCTGGGTTGAAACCCCAGCCAGCGCATGCAGTGCAGTCCAGAGCCCGGATAACAGGGCAGGGTTGCGTCAGGAACGACATCTGGAATAAAACCCTGTGCCAAGTCGTTGTACTAACAACAACCATGTTTTGGCTGATAGTCCAAAGTTATCTCAGATCATGACCTTAAATAGGCACAATTAAAGTTTGTCATCAGTAAGTTTATCAGTAACCTTCCAGAGTTATTAACTATGATTAGATCACCATCTGACTCCGTCAGGCAACAACGTTCTGCAAGGAGGCAACATGATCCTAGATTTCCATTTAATAATGTAGCAAAATTAACTAGCAATAAGAATAGAGAATATCAGGGGAAAGAAACCAAACCAGACAATTTAGGTGATACAGTAGGTTAACTATATGAGATCAGTAGCTCCCATGTGAAAAAGACCATTTGATTCACACACATTCACATTCCATAAGTTGCATCGAATCTAATCATTTTAGAAATAACTGAACCCACAAACCTAAATCATAAAGAGTGAAATGAAAAAGTGCATCAAGATTATTGGGCTATGAGTGACACAGGAAGGTCTTTATAACACACACACACTGTGATGTAAAGGAGAGGAGCAGGTATTACCTGTGCTAGGATTAGACACACAGGACACTGTGTAAAAGAGGAAAGCACTCACATTACTGTACGCCTGCGCTGCAGTCAGTCTGCGTATCATGTGGTGCTGGAGTGCAAGCGCTTATGAGGAGATTTAATATTTGCATTTAAATAAGCAAATCATACTGTAGTGTCAGAAATGTCTTTTGGCAAAACATGGGTACAAAATAATGACATTTTTAAAGTGCACCTCTAACCAACAGCATCTCAGACGTAGCAGCAGTCGTACAGCGGTACGTTAGATATGAACGACGCGCCTCACAGATCTCTTCCTAAAGAACTGAGAATCTGCAGACGAGTGACTGAACCGAGCCGAACCGAACGCTGGGTAAGTTGCGTGTATGTCCGGTGAAGGGAGTTTCCTTTTTTTCTGTGATTCACAACACGGATTTTAAGAACTCGCCTCCGAGAGAGATTACATTCGTATGCCGAGGTTCGGCTGTAGGCAACGAAGAAGAAGAAGAAGAAGAGAGGGGAAGTCCTCTCCTCTCCTCCTCCTCTCCTCCTCCTCCTCCTCATTCCTTACAGTTTTGTCAGGACTGGGATTTATTAATGCTGAGAAATGAGTCATGTTTTAAACAGTGAACGTAGAAACATAAACTGATAAAAAAAAAAAAGTGTGTCATGAATTAGCAAACATTTCCATGATCCGCTGATCTCACGGCTCCTGAATAAAAGTAGGTGTGACGTATACAAATGAGTAATTTCTCAAAAAACCTCTGAAAGATTTACATGAATCATTAATTTAACCATTGTACAAACTTTTCTTTTTCTTTCTCTTTTGGAGGAAACCTGGAGGAAACATTCGAGTGGCTCTCTTCCGCATGGACTTGACATTGTCTTGCACCGCCACTAGAGGTCAGTATGACTACAGAGCTCTGCAAAGCATCGTGCATGTTCAGAAACCAGCTGGCCTGCAAAACCCCCCTGAAAGCTGTGAGGAACATTGCGTTTCAGATCTTATTTCAGTCATCTTGCCTGCTATTAGTCTTCAGGCTCACATCACAGCAGTATTTTACCATCAGAGATTCTCACAAATAGTCTGCAACACTGACTATTGCGCTTTAAACGGTCTGTTATCCCATCAGATCAAAGCAGCTGCTGGATTTTGCACTAGTGCCTCAAGGTCGGATCGGATTAAGTGGTAGCGCTTACACACACTTCTCACACACACACACACACACACACACACACACACACACACTGGTCTTGTGATGATTTTCCATTGACGTAATCATGAATGTTGACGCGTAAACACACAATATTGACAACAAAGAACCAAAAAGGAACATTTTGCATTTTTTTTTTGCTAGTGTTTATGTTCTGAAACACCTGAGCTCGGCTGTGGAGTGTCAGCGTCATCTTCATGTGTCTGCTGTGTGAGTTCCCTAAAACATCTTTGGTTTCCTGTCAATGGATCGGTTACACTTAACTAACCCCTAGGTGTGGGCATGTGTATTCCCAGATCCAGCCCGGTTCTCCCAGGATCCACCGTCACCCTGAGGTGGAAACAGACCAAATTTAAGATTTTGATCTACCGTTGGTAGCATCCTGTTCTCTCTCTGTCTCGAGTCAAGATACATGAGATAAGCACTAATGCTGAGGAATATTGAGATATTTCGTCACGTCAAAAAGTCAAAAAGCTAAAGAGGGATTTTATCGTATGAAAGAAAAGGATGATCAAAGTCTCTGAGCTCAGTCAGGGTTCGGACCTGAAATCCCTGAGGAGGAAAAATGTAAAAAGACTCAAAGCCCAGAGCGCGCACGCACTCCCTCGAGAGTTTGAAGGAGATTTCAAAAGGAAGAATGGAATAAAGACCATTGAATCCAGATGTACAACGATGATTCCAACAATGACTCACTTCTGCAGTACAAGCCTACGGCACTTTCCTCTTTTTCCTGCCTGAGGTTTTATCAGTTACAGGGTCACAACTGAAAAATGGAAAAATGTCTGACGTGGTTTATGATGATGTCGGGTTTTGTATTGTATCTGTACTGTATATGTAACAAAACAAAAAAAAAACACAGTTTAATATCAGTATCCTGAACATGGCGCTGTAAGACACAGATGCTGATTAACATAAGTTTAGAGCCGTTGTTTGTTTGTTTGTTTGTTCATCTTTGTAGCGCCTGTTTACTGAAACTAGTGCTAATGTTCTGTCATTTAGTTCTTACATTTTGTAACTGTAACTACGGTATTGTTTCTTTTCTTCTCTTTTGTATTTATACACTGCACTGTATATATTTGTACTATGTCTCTACTTTATATTTGCACGTTTTTCTTTGCTGCTGTAACAAAGAAATTTCTCGACTATGGGACGAATAAGCATATATCTTATCTTATCTTATCTTATCTTATCTTTTATCTACTACAGTTTTATCAGAGGTAACATTTCCTATCATACCAGTAGCACTTTTAGTCATACCAGTAAACCTCATGTTGTTTTTAACATTATCAGAATATAATTACACTATTATCACTTTAACACTGGTAGCACATTCTGACACGGGGATTTAATGTTATCCATCACTCTGCAAGTCAACTTTAAATTACATAGGCATATTTAAAATGTATAATAAACCCCCAAATAATATATTTTCAATATGCCTATTTAATTTAATTTAAAATTAACTTGCAGACTGCTGGATAACATTAAATCCCCTTGTCAGAATGTGCTACCAATGTTATAGTGATAATAATTATATTCTGATAATGTTAAAAACAACATGAGTGCTACTGGTATGACAAAAAGTGCTACTGATATGATAGGAAATGTTACCTCTGATAAAACTGTAGTGTGGATTTATGGGCGGGTGCTAAAACAGTGTGACATATTTTAGGTGTGTTCAGGTTAAGATGAAACATTTTTAAAGAACAGCAGCTGTAACATAAACTTAACATGCTGGATTCCATAACAACATGGTGGATTACGCCTAATGGATTTAAAGACATGATGCTTAATTGAAAAAGTTGTTGCTCTGAAAACATTTAGGTAATATTTATAGAAGGAATATCCAGTGTCAGGAGGTGTTTAATGTAACTTAAGTTGTAACTATAAATTGTTGTATAAATATTGTGAGTATAAACTATGAAATTGTAATCACTGAAATCAAAGTGTTTATTTAGTGGATTTGTATATTTGCGTAATGCATTGTTTTTTTTATTGTTTCAGATGATTTAAGCCACACCCACCTACAAAGTTAAATCTGAATACTGATAGTGGTTTTGTTCGTACAGTGCTGCTGTTACTGTACTTTACATGATCTTGTTAGAAATAAAGTGATATGTTGCTTAAAATATACTACATGTATTTGAAAACAAGGGCACCTACTTTTTTTGTGTAAAAGAACAAGCATTAGAAGAGTTATAAATAATCTGAATCTTAAACTGTCTTGCTATAAACTGGTAAAGTCAGACTCGTGCTGCAGCGGCGGCGGCGCATCTTCCCTACTTTTAATCCAGCGAGCTGATATTACACATCAGTGACATCAGATCTGGCTGTTGGAAAATTTTCTGCCATCATCTATGAAAGTGGGTCGCCACGGTGACGAAACCCAAGTACAGAAGACTTGTGTGTGTGTGTGTGTGTGTGTGTGTGTGTGTGTGTGTGTGTGTGTGTGTGTGTGTGTGTGTGTGTGTTTCATTCCTTGCAGCTTCATACTGATCCAGATACAAACAGAAATAATCAAAGGCTGAATAAAAAGAATTCAAGGAACTCCCCTATTTATTCATGATTAAAACACACACACACACACACACACACACACACACACACACACACACACACACACACACACACTAAAGAGCTATATGATTTATGCAACAAAGAGATTTAAAATTTTAAATCATAAATGGAGTTGAGTTGAATTTCCTTTGAAGAACATTACTGGATATATGTACAGGTAATTAATAGTCAGATCAGACTGTTAAAGATGAGTACAACTTATTGAACATTTAGAAATGAATGACTGAGTGAACTGACTAATGAATGAAAGAGAGAGAGAGAGAGAGAGAGAGAGAGAGAGAGAGAGATAGCCTGGCTCGTCTTGGCACAAAAAATTAAATATATAAAAAAAAAGGATGTGGGAAATTGCTGTCTCCATGGAAACCCACTTTTCAGTGTGTCACCACTTTTGTTATCAAACAGGCCTCAGTGTGTTACATAAAGACACACACACACACCTTCAATATACAGCACAACATATACTGTAACTACAGGCAGAAATACAATACTACACACACACACACACACACACACACACACACACACCTTTAAAGCAAAAGACAACATATAATTAACTACAGGAATAAAATAACTAACACACATACAGAACACACACACACACACACACACACACACACACACACACACACACACACCTTCAATGGCAAACCCTGGGTATCTGGTTGCCTCCTGCTTTCGGATCGTTTCCTGCGAAAGTTTCTCGTTTTTATAGGCGTCTAAATTATACTACGTTTCTCTTCCCGTGGGCCGAATGTGATTCAAGATCCAAGATTCAAGATTTTTTTATTGTCATACATACCTAGGTACAATGAAATTCTTATTTTGTCCTAGCTTCTTGAGAGTAAGGACGTAGAAGGGCAGTGAACAATAAAATTACAGTAAGAGATAAATTTTTTTTTTAATTTAAAGTACCCATAATACGGTTTAAGAACTATTTCCTAGTACATTGTGGTACAAGTAAACAATTAAAATGACAAAATGGAGGTAAAGTGACGAGTGGAGCCAAAGTGAGTAAAGTGTTGCAGTTTCTTAATCCAGGTAACATTGAGTTGTGCAAGATAGTCCACTGTAAAGTTCTGGGTACATTTGAGCAGGAGGGGGTAGCCTTAGGCATGGTACATCGGTGGAATTGGTAGTGGGTTCAACTGTTTATCAGCCTGATGGCCTGCGGATACAGACTGTCCCGGAGTCTGGATGTTCTAGCTGTAATGCACTGGTACCGTTTGCCAGACTTCATGAAACAAAGCCTATATACCTCAAGCTCTGCCAAATACACCTTAGAAAACCTAATTAAATTTCCTTTAGTAGTTTTTACGTGATCCGTAACAACAAACAAACAAACAAACAAACCGACAAAAAGAAATTCCAAAATGTGAGATTACTCATCTCACATCCCCACAAATTAGTTTCTCGCAAATACCTTCAACGTACAGACACGCCCACTTTACAGTTTTATTATATGCATAGACTAACAGTTTGTACGATTATTTTTTATGTTTGTACATTTCACTTTTGCCTTATTTATGATTTTCTCGCTGTTTGGAGAACAAGCTAGTTTCTTTGTCTAAGAAAAACAAGAATTCAGGTACATTATCATGTCTAATATTCAGCATGTTCAGTGTGTAGAGTGCAGGATGTTTAGACATTCTTCCTCCGTCATTAATTATAACTTTATTTGTGATAGGTGTGTGTTAGTGAGAACTCTGGCGTAGAGGATATTAGGGTTAGAGGAGCGCATCCAGACTTTAGAGAGGGTTAGAGAGCGTGAGAGTAGCGTTATACCTGTAGCGGGAGGTCTGGTGCCGCAGGCAGAGATAGCCAGCAGCTACGATCATATCTACATAGAAGTAACATGCACGAACTGTATCAGTCAGAATTTAGGCCTCATCACAGCACAGAGACAGCACTACAGTTACAGGTTAAAGTAGTAAATGACCTCCTACTGGCCTCTGATCAGGGCTGAGTAACTGTGCTTGTGTTACTCGACCTCAGTGCAGCTTTTGACACTATTGATCATAGTATTCTACTTTAGAGAATTAGATTAGGAAAAGTAGTAGGATTTAAGGGAGCAACCCTCTCTTGGCTCAGATCCTCTTTGACTGATCGTTATGACTTGGTGACTATTCTGCATGTTCTCAAGTGAAGCTTGGTGTTCCACAGAGTTCGGTTTTAGGCCCACTGCTTTTTTTTCTTTACATGCTTCCTCTGGGCAACATAATTCATGAGCATGGTATTAGTTTCCATTGTTATGCTGATGACACACAGTTATATATCTCACCAAAACCAGGTGAGAAAAAACAGCTTAATAAAGTTGAGCAATGTGTGACCACATGAATATGGAAGTAAGCTTTCTGATCACACTGTAACTTTAGATGCCTTCCTGTTCCATCTAGTGCAACAGTAAAAGACCTCGGTGTGATTATAGATTCCAGCCTTTCGTTTGAAGCACATGTAGATAATATTACCAGGATAGCTTTCTTTCACCTTAGAAATATTGCCAAGATAAGAAACATATTGTCACTAAATGATGCAGAAAAACTAGTTCATGCTTTTATCACCTCTAGGTTGGACTATTGTAACGCCTTACTGTCTGGTTGTTCAACTAGGTGTAAGTGTACTGTAGGTGCATAAATAAGCTTCAGTTAGTACAGAATGCAGCAGCGAGAGTCCTCACTAGAACCAGAAGATACGAGCACATCACCCCTATCTTATCTACACTGCATTGGCTCCCTGTGAAATTTCGCATCGATTTTAAGATACTACTTTTGACGTATAAAGCATTAAATGGTCTCGCGCCGAGTATTTGAGTGAACTGCTAGTGTCTTATGATACACCACGCCTACTTTGATCAAAGGGTGCATGCTTCCTGTCAATAACACGTATTAGTGATCCCTGGTGCCCCACTTCTAGTTGGAGATCTCGTCACATGGATGCCTTGTGTGATCTGTTTGGGATGTCCTCAGTTGATATAGACAGCTGTTCTCTAAGGACTCCCACTTGAATCTGGCCCCTCTCAAGATTTCTTCCTATTGCCATCTCAGGGAGTTTTTCTCTTCAGCTTAAACGTCTCCCTCGGCTTAAACTATGTACAGAAATACAAAAATACACACACACACACACACACACACACACACACACACACACACACACACACACACAAATTATATCCTTATAAGAGTGGTTTCATAGCTCCAGGAATTCCGGTTTGATTCCTGCCCTCAGGTTACAGTCCGTCTAGACGTTCCAGGTTTCTCCGCGTAGACTGGTAGACTGGTGATGGTAAAGATTACTGTAACTGAGTGTGTGAATGTTTGTTGGTGTGGTTTCATATTCGAGCTGTATTCTTTTTTTCTTTTGATTGTGTAAAGCTGCTTTGCGACAATGTCAATTGTTAAAAGCGCTATACAAATAAAATTGAATTGAATTGAATATTCCTGATCCACCCTGGCGTTCCCGGATGAACCTCGGATCCAGCGTGACTCTGTCCAGAAGAAAGTATATAATGTAGATCAAGCGCATTAGAGGTCAGGAGTGTGTGACCTCTGTGATAATCTGGAACACCAGCACGTACGGGAATGTTTGGTATTCTGTGTCTGTTTCTATGGACATCAGATTATAGTGAAGTTTAAATAAATAAGATAAATCAAAAACTGAAAACATGGTGAGACAGTGTATACAGCTCAGGGGTGTAACTATTCCAGAATTCCTGTTTAATCACTTATGCAGTAATATGAGTTCAATTTGACTATGTGTGTGTGGTCGAATCCTCCTGTAAGTCAGCACTTAGCGTTTCTCTGAAAGTAAACACTCTGACCGTAAAGGCATAAACCCAATTTATTTGGTGATTTATTGTGGTGATGAATTAAACAGCGCTCTCTGACAGTGAGCACTCTTGGCAAAAACCCCATGCCGTCGGAGCGAGGGATATTTATTACTCAATTAGATCAGACAGAAAAGCATAATGGAGCTCATCAGCACACTTTTAGTAAAACTTGCACGAGCTCGGAAGCTAAGCGATGTTTCCAGAATGTTCCGAGGATGATCCCGAAACTAATCAACTACAGCGTAGAGTTACTGTTATGTTCTGAATAGTTTTATTCCTCTCATGCCGCACACATTGCATTTATCATACACCTGTGTATAGTTTGTTAAAGGGGAGGGGGGTCTTTTTGCCCCAGCTGAAATACCCCTCAGATGATGCGGCTTTTTACTGTATATACCTCACACTCCCTCTGTTACACTCCTCCCTCATACGCACTGTGTCAGCGATTATGTAAATGTGCTACTGCTGAGCCACGCCCCCTTGAGACCAGCAGACCTGAGCAACCAGTCCATGGGAGGAAAGTCCAGTCTTATATGAGGTCACATAAGTGTAAAACTCTAATCAGCTTGTTTAAACCCCGGGAAATAAAAAAAATTAAAAAAGGGACAAAATTAAGGAATTATTTTTCCCATAATGTTTGTGTTCACAGACATACACACACAAACACAAACACACACACACACACACACCTGTCTGAATGCAACACCGTTTCCGGTCATAGGGTCATAAGTGTCACTGACGTGCGGTGGTGTGCAGCCTCCTTAGTTCCTGTTGCCGGGACGCAGTCTGCTGGCCATAAGTCTCTCTTTCCTGATATCTCTTCCTCTCTGCTTCTGGATCTGCATTTTTCCCTCCTAGTGGCACCATGACATCTGGTCATTATGGAACCAGTAGAGTTTGCCCACTTGAGATCAGCACTGGAAAGTCAGGGAAATGCACATTCTGGGTTCACATCATCATGACATTCAGGAAGTCACCAGCAGTCTCAAAACAGTAATAGAGACCCTGACCTCTCTTGCCAACCAAATCCAGCAACTACAAACCACCCCAGATCGATCTGTCCATGACTATGCCATAGAGTTTCGCACTGTAGCGCCTTCGTGTGGCTGGGATGACCAAGCTCTCTTTGACGCGTTTCTTCATGGTCTCACAGACATGGTCAAAGACGAGCTCTCAGCGAGCAATCAACCGTCCAACCTCCAAGATCTCATTGATCTAGCAGTGCGCATCGACAATCGTAAGCGCCTCAGGCAGCAGGAGCACTGTCGGAACCTCTGGCCACCACCACCTGCAGCCTCCACCAGCTTTCTGGAGACCCCTCCTGACCCAATGCAAGTGGGTTGGACCTACCTGTATCTCACCTGAGGAACAACAATGAAGATGGGACAAGGGGGCATGTTTTTAATGTGGTCAGTTCGGCCATTTCTCACAAAACTGCCCGTTAAAAGGCCAGGCCCCTCTGTAATTTTGAGTGCACCGGGGGGCCCAGATCTTAGATCTTTTCCCAAAAATCATTTCTATTTTCCAGTAACCCTGACCCACAAGAAACAGCCCCATGGCACATATACCCTGCTGGATTCAGTGGCCGACCAAAATCTGATCTGCTCCTCACTGGTGAACCTCCTTGGTATTCCCTCCACGCCCCTGAGTCACTCACACACTGTCCAGGCCCTCGATGGTTGTTTCCTGGCTCCACCGCACAGTACCAGTCACCTTGCATTTCTCAGGAAAAAACTCAGAAGTCATCATTTTCTTGATTGCTAAGAGCTCCCATATCCCGCTCGTCTTTGGTCTCCCTTGGCTACAGCTACACAATCCCCACATATAGTGGGACAAGAAGAGAGTTCTGGAATGGAGTGCTTCATGTCTGTTGTTATGTCTCCATTCTGCTGTCAAAGGGTCTCCACCTTCTCCGCTTGAGGACTGCTCCAACCTCTCAAACATCCCAGCCGAGTCCCACGATCTCTGGAAAGTTTTTAGCAAGTATCTTGCTACCTTCCCACCGCCCATATGATTGTGCTATTAACCTTTTCCCCGGTACTACCCCGCTCAAGGGACGACTATACTCCCCCTCCCGCCCTGAGAGAAAGGCCATGGATCAATACATTATGGAATTCCATGTGGCAGGAATCATTCGTCCCGCCTCTTCTCCAGTGGGCACGGAATTCTTCTTTGTGGAGAAAAAAGACAAATCTCTACGACCCTGTATTGATTATAGGGGGCTTAATGAGATTACCGTTAAAAACCGCTACCCACTCCCTCTGATGTCTTCAGCCTTTGAGTTACTCCAGGATGCACAGATCTTTACCAAGTTGGATCTTCGAAATGCCTATCACCAATGAGGATCCAAAAAGGGGACAAATGGAAGACGGCCTTCAATACACCTATGGGCGACTACGAATACCTCGTGGTTCCCCTCAGGCTGACTTTCAGGCCTTCATTAATGATGTACTGAGAGACTTCCTTAATATCTTTGCATTTGTCTACCTTGATGACTTTTGATTTCCCGCACCCTGAAATAACATCGATCTCATGTCCGTCAGGTTCTACAACGGCTCATGGAGAACAAGCTTTACGTCAAGGCAGAGAAATTCGAATTTCACCGCGACTCCACCTCCTTCCTTGAGTTCATCATATCACCATCAGGTATTTGCATGGACCCAGTTAAAGTAAAAGTGGTCACCGACTGGCTGGTATCCTCCTCAAGGAGGGAACTTCAACGTTTTCACCAATTTACAGACGTTTCATCCGGAGCTGTAGCTCTGGCAGACAAGGCCTTTAAGGAACTCAAGTGTCATTTCACCTCTGCTCCTATCCTCACCTTCCCTGACCTGTCCCTCCAGTTTGTGGTCGAAGTGGACGCATCAGAAACAGGTGTTGGCACCATTCTCTCTCAAAAGTCCCCCAAGGATAATAAACTCCACCCCTTCCTCTTTCGCCGACTCTCTCTGTCCGAACGCAATTATGGTATCGGAGACTATATGTTGGCTGTCAAGCTTGAACTTGAGGAGAGGAGACACTGACTGAAAAGGGCACAACATCCTTCCTAGTCTGGACAGACCATAGAAATCTAGAATATTTAAGGTCAGCCAAGTGACTTAACTTTCGTCAGGCACGATGGTCTTTATACTTTTCCAGGTTTAACTTTACATTGTCCTACCACCCGGTTTCTAAGAATACCAAGCCTGATGCTCTATCTCGACAGTTCTCTCTCCCTGTGGATCCACCCCCCACCAAGAAACCATCCTTCCTCCACATTGTCTTGTGGCTGACACTCATTTAGAGATAGAGAACCTGGTGCTACACGCGCTGGAACATGAGCCGGGTCCAAGTAACATCCCCCCTACTCTTCGTCCCAAGCCGTCTCCGTCCCGCTGTATTAGACTGGGCCCACAGCTCCAAGGTGGCTTGCCATCCAGGGGTAGCCCGCACTCTGTTTCTCATCGAGCAGTGTTTCTGGTGGCCAACCATTAAGGAGGATGTTCAGGGTTTTTCTATCTTTATGCGATATTTGTTCCCGGACTTCCCAAACTCCCTTCAGCTAAAGGAACAGCTGAACTCCTGGGCCCACATTCACAAAGCTTCTTAGAATTCTCTCAGAGAGCTCCTATCTTAGCCTAAAAGTCCTAACTGGGAGTCTTATAATAAAAGTGATTTAGAAAACTTCTTAGAGCAACTCTGAGTAAGGAAAGTACAAAACCCTTTATCTTAGTGAGGGGGCGTGGTCGACCCCGTTGCTAGGGATGATGCAGCAGTTCAAGGACTGTGATTGGTTGATAAAAAATAACCTTTGACCTCTATAAAGGTCTTGAAATGCGCTCTTTGTAAAAATAGAACACATTATAATAGAACAGACAGTGAAATCATATTGCTTGTATATAATGAAATTGTCTAATCATGACTACAGACTACTTTATGCAAAGTTTATGTTATAGGCTATTTATCTTATATGATAATTAAACAGCTAAATGTTGAAAATGTGTCGAATTTTGAAACAACCAATTTCCACACAGTCGTTACTATATTAAAGTTCTTACATTTATTTACTAAACTGATTTTATTACTTGTGATCCATTTCAGATTGATTGTTTATTTAAGTTACACTTTTGGATGGTCTGCAGCCAACAATCCAAGAGAGACGGAAGGAAGTAAAACAAGAAGAAAACCAAATTGGACAGAAGAGCAGCGTTTACTTTTAGCTTTACGTTCAGTGTTTGGAGAATATTTCTTCTTTACACCATTTTGTCCTCTTATATAGAAACGCTTAAAGCTCTTAAAAGTCCTCGTCTCTACTCTTAACTATTTTTACCTTAGGAGCTGTTTTTAGGGCTGAGATGTTTCGTGAATCATTTTTATCTTTACTAAGATTTAATCCTAAATTTAAGGGACAATTCTAAGAAAATGCCATAATTCTAAGATTTTTCTTAGAATTTCGTCACTAGGAGCAACTTTTAGGCTTAAGAAGCTTTGTGAATACGGGCCCTGATGTCTCATGTTTTCCGACTCCATGGTCACGATAGAAATGACTGATTTTCGAACTCTGCTTCCGTGTTGACTACGAAATCCGATTACTGGATTCTACACGGTCATAAGTTTCACTGACGTGCGCGTGGTGTGCAGGCTCCTTAATTCTCCGCGCCGGGACGCCCTCTGCTGGATGAAAGTCTCTGTTTCCTGATCTCTCTTCCACTCTGCTACTGGATCTGCATCAGGATTTGCACACAGGCAGAGTCGCGAGTAACCTCTCTTATTTACTAATAAATAAGTAATAATGAGTGACAATTATACTCACGTTACACGGACAACAGCTTTATAATAGTCACTGTTAGCACAGGCTGATCGCTGAGGTGTAAGAAAAATGAATTTTAAGAAAACAACCTTTCATGAAATCTCAGCCTCATTGCATCACTCTGAGCATCACTGATTAATTTCCTCCAACAGCACACTTGGGTTTTATTCCTTACTAAACACATTGCAAGACAATAATATATTCCACTTTTGGTCCTCTGACCTGCACTTTTTTTTTTTTTAAATCCAGTTCTTAAACCCTGGCAGCTTTAGGGGATTTTTAAGAGCAGTGTAAGTGCACGCTTGTGTTAGTAAAACTCATAAACAATGAGTAATGAGTCTCCGCCTCGTGCCTCGCCTGCTGGAGGCTTCGATACATTTTTGTAAAGATCACCAGGCTTTAGAGGGCACTTGCATCAACTATTGTGACCAGCAATGTAATAAATAAAGAATAAAAGTCATCCTTAATAAGCATTTACGCTTAATTTCACTAAAAGAATCAGTTTCCTGGGAGAGCTTGTTTAGCTTAATGTGCATCAGAGCACAAAAAAAAAACACACAAAAAAAACAAGACCGCTACAACAAAAACAGGACAAGACTCAGAATGTAGATTACTTCTCTAAGGCATGCCTGCTCAGTGAAGCAAATCTATATGCCAAAAAAAAAAAAAAAAAAGTTACCCGTGTGCCGGATGTAAAAGTGTTGAAGATGAAATAATTTCTTTATAAGCACCTTGTATAAATATTCAGCCATGATCTCCCGTTTATAGCTCTCTCATAAAGCGCTATACGGCTCTCTTTTTTATTGAAAGCCATCAAATCAAACACACACACACACACACACACACACACACACACACACACACACACACACTACTACTACTACTACTTCCACTACGAAATATAGAGAAAGGCTCTACTGGACAGCACTGGGCCACGACTCCACTCACACCGAGCTCCAAATTCCAACAAAGCTTGTTAAATCTGTCTTTTGGACCGAATCGCTGAGGTTTAGTGAGTTGTGTGTGTGTGTGTGTGTGTGAGAGAGAGAGAGAGAGAGATGCCGACATGAATGATTTACAGCCTCGGAGGATCACCAAAAAGAAGGCGAGGACAACAGCATTTGTAACAGTCAACCTGTTCATTAAGATTAGCCGGAGACATTGTTCTGTCTGTCAATGATTTATTGTGTTATATGTATGTGTGTGTGTGTGTGTGTGTGTGTGTGTGTGTGTGTGTGTGGTTTAGTGCCTAAGTATTAAATGCTTAAGCATGTAATAACTGTGTGCACATATTTTAAACAGTATTACTTTTTCAAAGTAATATACATTTTTTCACATTTTGTGTGTGTGTGTGTGTGTGTGTGTGTGTGTGGACCTCATGCTACGATGCAATATCCTTACCTTATGCGCTTACCGTCCTGACTACACACACACACACATAAACACAGACTTGAAAATGGCTACCCTCTGTTAGCCCCACTGGGGGGCAATAAATACCAATAAACTCAGCACCAAAAATTAACTCTGCGTACGTCTTAACCCAAAAATGTGAAGTTGGAATTATTTAATTTTCGATCTCCATACATTTGAGCTTCAGAGTGGACAAAAAAAACATGTCTTGCAATTTGTTAGCATAAACTTAGATAACTGTGCGGTAACAGCTACCTGTTAGCTAACTGCATAATAGCATCAGCGTTATAAAGATCACTTATCGTCTATACCACTTTATCTTCAGTTCAGGGTCGAGGGTCCTGGAGCCTATCCCAGGGGACTTAGGGCATGAGGTGGGGTACAGGGTCCCAATCCATCGCAGGACACGCACACACACACACACACACACTCATTCACACATTACAGGCAATTTGTGAACGCCAATTATCGTAATCTGCATGTCTTTGGACTGTGGGACGAAACCGGAGTACCCAGAGGAAACCCACAAGGGACGTGGAGAACATGAAAACTCCACACACACAGAGATGAGAATCGAACCCAGACCATGGAGGTGTAAGGCGACAGTGCTAACCACTACACCGTATACAGAGCAGAGGTATTCAACTAAAATTCAATGAGGTCCACTTAGAGAAAACTTGGAACATTATTTTTATTGAAATGTACAGTGGTGGAGAAAAGTTTTGAGAATTACATAAATATTGGAAATTGGAAAAGTTGCTGCTTAAGTTTTTATAATAGCAATTTGCATAAACTCCAGAATGTTATGAAGAGTGATCAGATGAATCGCATAGTCCTTCTTTGCCATGAAAATTAACTTAATCTCGAAAAAAACTTTCCACTGCATTTCATTGCTGTCATTAAAGGACCTGCTGAGATCATTTCAGTAATCGTCTTGTTAACTCAGGTGAGAATGTTGACGAGCACAAGGCTGGAGATCATTATGTCAGGCTGATTGGGTTAGAATGGCAGACTTGACATGTTAAAAGGAGGCTGATGCTTGAAATCATTGTTCTTTCATTGTGAACCATGTTATAGGATCATCAAGAACTTCAAGGAAAGAGGTTCAATTCTTGTTAAGAAGGCTTCAGGGCGTCCAAGAAAGTCCAGCAGGTGCCAGGATCGTCTCCTAAAGAGGATTCAGCTGCGGGATCGGAGTGCCACCAGTGCAGAGCTGCTCAGGAATGGCAGCAGGCAGGTGTGAGCGCATCTGCACGCACAGGGAGGCCAAGACTTTTGGAAGATGGCCTGGTGTCAAGAAGGGCAGCAAAGAAGCCACAACAAAAAAACATCAAAACATCATCAAAAGTATGGTGAATGGACTGCTGAGGACTGGGGCAAAGTCATATTCTCGGATGAAGCCTCTTTCCGATTGTTTGGGGCATCTGGAAAAAGGCTTGTCCAGAGAAGAAAAGGTGAGCGCTACCATCAGTCCTGTGTCATGCCAACAGTTTGGTGAAGCACAATGCATTTTCCAGCACGATGGAGCACCGTGCCGTAAGGCAAAAGTGAGAACTAAGTGGCTCGGGGACCAAAACGTTGAAATTTTGGGTCCATGGCCTGGAAACTCCCCAGATCTTAATCCCATTGAGAACTTGTGGTCAATCCTCAAGAGGCGGGTGGAGAAACAAAAACCCAGTAATTCTGACAAACTCCAAGAAGTGATTATGACAGAATGGGTTGCTATCAGTCAGGATTTGGGCCCAGAAGTTGATTGAGAGCAGCCCAGTCGAATTGCAGAGGTCCTGAAAAAGAAGCGCCAACACTGCAAATACTGACTCTTTGCGTAAATGTCATGTGATTGTCGATAAAAGCCTTTGAAACGTATGAAGTGCTTGTAATTATATTTCAGTACATCACAGAAACAACTGAAACAAAGATCTAAAAGCAGTTTAGCAGCAAACTTTGTGAAAACTAATATTTGTGTCATTCTCAAAACTTTTGGCCACGACTGTACAGTGGTGGAGAAAGGTTTTGTGACACCCTTAAAATTTTTACACAATCTCAAATATTATCATAAAATATTTGTGGAAAAACTTATAAATAACTTTATAACTTATAACTTTATAAATGTGAAGGGTCTCTAAACACATCTTTCCACCGCTGTATAATCCAGCAGTCCAGATGTCGTGTCATGTGCACGTCAGATTATTCTGAAATAAACTTAAGAAAGTACAAAGATTTTAACCATATTTACTGACATTTAACAGTGAACTAGATTTGTATATTGTTCTTTTCCTATTATACAAGAGGGCTGCATTTAAAAATTAACCAGAGAAAATAAATAAAATAGAT
This sequence comes from Clarias magur, assembly GCA_013621035.1. Lineage (NCBI taxonomy): Eukaryota > Metazoa > Chordata > Actinopteri > Siluriformes > Clariidae > Clarias > Clarias magur. Next base: position 151,252 of record QNUK01000588.1, read on the forward strand.
TGTGATTCATTTTAAATTAGAATAAAGTGTAGCAGCAACGTCACTTAGCCACTTTTCCTAAACTGTTATATATAATTATGATATAAAACACTACAGTTATATATAATTATGATTATATACAGTATGTCAGTGTTTCTCCGCCTGTCTCCTTCTCACTCGTCTCTCCTTGTATCGCTCTGTCACATGCCGCTTTCTAATCTGTAGTGTTTTTGCTGCCTGGAATGCACAGATTTGATTGGCTGTGTAGCATCATGTTAAACCGGTAGCTTAAAGACGATAAAAGCTGCACTGGATAAAAATGAAAGGCCTTATCACATGATTGATTAGAGGTCCGGTTCCGTACAGGACAACGTCTGGGTCTGGACCAGGGTAAGTGACCCCAAATATAGACTATAAATTGTTTGTAAACGCATTGATTTTGTTTACGGTTTGCGCGGGATTGAAGAGATTGTCACTAATTTATGACACAACATGCTTTTTATTAGTTTTTTTTTCTATATATAAGACATTAATGTATAGACTGTTTTCTTAACATTGCTTTATCGTTTTTTTATTTTTCACCTCGACGGGCCGCTTCATTCATATCGCCTTCGCGCCGACACACTTCCTCAGGAAGTCGCTAATATAAAATGCTACCACTTCAGAATAACTCTCCTCTCACTCTTTATTTGGGAACGCCACATTTAGAGGAGGAAGAGGAAGAGGAGGAGGAGGAGGAATCATTTAAAGGCAGCGTTTGTGTTCCCCGGAGATAAAGACTTTCCAATTTGGACGGGAGCTCAAGGTCAGCTATCTCCTAACGCACCTTATCTTGGTCAAATTTGAAGGCAGCATTGCATGTGTCCTTCTGAGAGAAGGCAATTTGATAAGCGCTCAGTGAAGGCTTGGAAAAGAGACTGTACTGTCGCTTAAACTCCACACAGTCCGGATTTTCATAACTGCTCCCATTAAAGTTATGTAACGTAGCACAACCTGACAGGAAGTTTATTTCGCTCGTAAATTAGTCTGCTAGGTTTGTGATTTTTAATACACACTCTTGCAACATGTGCTTTAAAGGAGTAGGTTAGTCAAAATTAGGTGACTGTTGGTCACGTAGGTAGAATTCAGGTATATTTTGTGTATAAACTGTATAAACAAAGCTCCGCCCCTAAATAACAAAGCCACGCACTCGAGGGGCACAAAGTACTAGCCCTAAGGTGCATCCCACCCTGCGAAGTGGGGATGTTCAGCCATGTTAAGTGTGATTCCAAACCGCAGGAAGCGAAAAAGTTCAGTTCAAAAAGTGTAGGGAATGAGTGAACAACAGGTGTTCACTTCACAGGTAAAGGGAATGAAAAAATTCCCATCAGTCATTGCGTCTTGCTGGAGCATGAAAAAAAAATAAAGCTCGTTATCAAGGACGTTGTGGCTTATTAAAAGAACACAAACGTTTACATTTTATTTAATCAGGAAATCCTTAGTGCTATATAGGCTAGTAAATCCACAACAGCAGCGACAGGTATCTGAGGGGGCTTACGTTGCCATGGTAACACACGGAGGAAGTGACGCCAGTGTTGCTGACTTCGCAGGGTTGAATTTTGTCGAGGGAATTTCCCTTCACTTACAATTCCTGCCAACGGAGCAGGGAGCAGGGCGCACCCTGTGAAGTAAACTTCGGAATGGAACACAGCCCCAGAGATTGGCAGAGATTGATCAAGTGGCCATGTAGGCGCCACCCCTATAGCACAAAACTGCCCCCCAGAGTTTGATTTATTGGTCAGGTGGTCAAGTAGGTGGAATTCAGGTACATTATTTTTAAACAAAATCTCCGCCCCTAAAGTACAAAGAACCGCCCGTAGAGATTGCCTTTTTGATGAAGTGGCCAAGTGGGTTGAATGTAAATACATTTTCACATCTATCAACAAAGCTCCGCCCCTAAACCACAATGCTCTGTTCCCAAACACAAAGCTCCACCCCAGAGCTTAATTTATTGGACAAATGATCACGAAGGTGGAATTCAGTTACATTCCCAACCATTTTAACAAATCCCCACCCCTAGGGCACAAATCCCCACTCCTAGACCTTGATTTATTAATCAAGTATTCAATTCAATTCAATTCTGGATCACTGGGAACTCATGAAGCAGAGTCCAGCTGGAGGTGGTTCTTCTCTTGATGCCTCAAGAGGGTTGGCCTCAGCCTACTGGAGCTGGCCACAATCTACATTCTACCTCGTGATGGGTAGAAATATAAAAACAGGTGGAAAGAATTAGCGTAGTTGCCGTTCAGGATATTAGCAGCACTAGATTAGAGTGTGCATTTAGATGTACTGGAATGTGAGGTTATAATTCAGGCACATTCCCAATAATTGAAACAAAGCTCCACCCCTAAATCACAAAACCCTACCCCAAGAGCTTGGTTTGTTGACGTTCTTGTCCCAGCTCGGGTCTTATCTGCCTGCGCTTGGCGTTTCCTGATCTCAGCCATGCTGATCCTTCTCTAGAAGTTTCATTGTGGGTGTGTCCATAATCCTCTGCACTGCTAAACCAGTGTTTTAAACACCTGCTTGATCCCATGGCTTAAACCATTAATTGAACATGTTTTAAAAGAATTCTTCCAGGTTTTTTTTTTTTTTAATTAAGCAGGAAAACAAAGCACTCATCGCTCCTTTAATGGACAGACGCTGCAACGTTCTTTGTTTGTTTGGAGATTTCTGGTGGTCTCGGGATCACGTCTAATGAATAGCTCGGGCAAACTGCGAGTGAGATTTCATCAGATTTTTAAAAAATTAACAAATAAATGTTTCTCCTCAAGAACCTGTGGATTTCTCAGGACAGTTCCGTTCACACAGACGGCAGTCATATTCCTTCTATTTTTAACCACATGATGTCAGACCTGATACGGTCCAAACTTTAAGGGCAGATGAAGGACAACAGGAGGCAGATTCACGCCCGGCTGAGTGGAGCCGACACCGGCCATGCAAGGACGTGTGTAATGATCTGTTTAAAGTGTAAGATGTTCATAGTATGTACTGGAGTATCGTTCTGTCCATCACTGCCTACATGCCTGAGTATTACAGCGAGGTGCACTGAGATCTTCGCATGCCTTTCATGAGCGAGCAGAGGCTGCCATCAAAGCTCACAGCGTAACTGCTGGCACTTCCATCACCACAGAGAGGTGTTTCTGCTATTCGTCCGTAATTGCCTTTTCGTTTTTGTCTAGAAGCTCTAAAGCACGCGGGTGTGAGCTGCGATGGAACTGAAAGAATTCATACTGCCAGTAGTGCAAGTGCAGCAAACTTAACTTCTAATCCCGCATTAAATAAAAAAGTGACAGGATTTTTACTGACAGGATTTCTTTTTAACAGGACGAGCTGAGGTTCTTTTATCCATGAGAACAAGGTGACACGACCTGATAACAGATAACCTGTCGAGTGAATATGCTGTTGTTGGAAATAAATCACCTTGTCTCCCTCGAAGGCGTGAGCTCTTGTGTAACCCGGCACGAGGAACTCCTGCATCAACATCACCGTTGGACTTTCTTCAGCAGCAGATGTTACCTGGTTATACAGAGGTGAACTCTTCTCTACTCAGGATCTTATCAGAGCTGTATTGGATCCCAGCTAGTGGTCTGATTTCAGTCTGTAATTCCTCACCACTCTAATTATTGGAACATCTTGTACACCCCTTTGGCTCTTTTTCTCCTGGTCTCATTTCCTCCTGCTGAACAAATTTACATCATTGCACTAACCCACTGTTCCACAGATCCACTCTTCAGAAGTGCAAAAAATAAATACCCCCTCATGTTTATATTTATTTAAACTAAAATATATGGTGTTATTATTCCTACTGTTAGTTAAGTCTTTAAGCCTAGATGTGATCGTTTTGCTTTGTTAATTACAAGAATCATTGGTCAGTCTGAGCGTGGACTTTAAATAGCTTGTCCCTTTCTACCATTAACAGAATTATCGCTCACGTTAAAGTAAAACATGAGTGGAGTCATGAGCTGCTTGAGCTCTGGGCCTCCGAAAGACGTCATGCTGGTCTGAGATTTGCACAGAAGAACAACCCTCTCACTGTATATACCTGTGCCAGGTGTTCCTCTTAAAGCCCTTTCATGTGTACCTTGAAAGTCAAACAAAAATAGATAACTAACTAAATAAACAAAAAAATAATAAACTTTCTAAACTTTAACAATTTAAATACTTATCTTTATGGACTTCTCTTATAAACATCAGGAGAGACCATACTACTGCAGCATAAGTGAAAATAACTTTTATGACAGTCAACTTGATGTGCTATGTGCGAAAAAATCACTTTAAGGTGTGCATCTATGGGAAAATAATCAACCTCGGCGTGGTATTAGGACCTCAGCGCCACGCCAGGCTCCTCACATCAAACACTTGCTGATTAGTTTTCTAAAACAGCATAGTGTACACCCTAACTGCAGACAGGAAGTGTGATGACAGAGTCAGTGGCGGACAGTTTCCCCGTTTTCACGGCATCTGATTAAACACGTGAAAGTCCTGAGCGTATGATTTCAGGGTTTAAGCTGATCCAGAGACGAGACGCTGAACAGATGGAAGCCATGAAATGACAAGCCAAGCGCTTTATATCTGCATCGGGATTTATTTTGCTCTCAGAAACCACTCTGTGTGTGTGTGTGTGTGTGTGTGTGTTTGTGATTAGATATGAACATCTTAATAAAACACATAAATGTACTATTAGTAAGAATCATGGACTGTGAAAAGCAGCCCCATATAAAAAAAAAAAAAAAGGTTTTAAAATTATCCCCAATGGACCCGCACATAAACATTGAAACAGCTGGGTGTGTGTGCTCCAGATGTTATTTTTCTTTTTAATATTTTTAAGATCATTACCATGATTGGTAAAATCTGATCATATGATGAACATCGATTAAAGAAAATGCTCAGCGATTAAAGAAAATGGCTTTGATTGATGAAAGGTTCTGATTAATTACATTAGATCACACACACACACACACACACACACACACACACACACACACACACACAGAGGAAGTGTGAAACATTATAGATGTCTTTGTTTCTGTTATGGTCATTAATGTATCAGCAGCTGTACTGTGAGCATGGCGTCTGACTGCAGACACTTAATTCAGGAGCTCAAACCAACTGATGACTCAGATGTTCAACTCAGACGATCTGATCAGATATTTGTCTCAGACAATCAAAGCAGTTTGACTCAGACGCCCAACGCAGATGATTAACTCAGATGATCAAATCAGTTTGACTCAAACAATCGACTCAGATGCTCTATTCAGACGATCAGATCAGACGATCGAGTCAGATGATCAGATCATATGTTTGATTCAGATGATCGTCTTAGACGATCAGGCCAGATGTTTGAATTAGATGATCAGGGATAGAGTGAAAGACTGAAAGAGAGACAGTGAAAGAAAAAGATATGCAGAAAATGAGAGAGAGAGATATGAGAGAGATAAGACAGAATCAGAGAAACAGACAAAGAAAATTAGACCGAGAGAAGTAGAGTATGTGATCGAAAAAAGATAAGTGCATTGGACAAGAGACAGAGAGAGAGAGAGAGAGATGTGGAAAAAGAGAGGGAGAGAGATAAGGAAAAGAAAAGAGATGGGAAGAGGGAGAAAAAGACTGAGAAAGAGTGAAGGCAGTGAGAGAAAATGAAAAGTAGTGAGCAAGAGATTTTGAGAGAGAGAGAGAGAGAGAGACAGGCAGAGACAAAGAGTCTACGCAATGACAGAAAAGGGGAGTATTGAACAAGAGCGAGAGAGAAAATAAACGCATCAGGTCTCGTGCCGCTGACTGACTGATTGGGCGGGAAAGTTAAAGCGAGTGAAGGTGTACACCGAGAGCGCTCGCGGGTGGTTTTTTTTTTTTTTTTGTAAGGGAACAGTTAACCCCCCCCCCCTCCCCCCAGGGGCAGGGTGTTTAGGTGTGATGCATTATCCCGGTAACGGTGAGCTGCACGCGCCGGTGTGAGGACTGCGCGTGGGAGGCACTGCGTCCTGGCGCGTGGACGCGCTCGAAACCGTCACCGAACACCGGAGTGTGTGTGTGTGTGTGTGTGTGTCGCGTGAGCGGCGGCGTGTCTGCGCGTCTTGCGCTGCTCCCGAGCCTCCTCCTCCTCCTCCTCACGCGCCGAACCGCCGCCGCTGCGTCCGTGCGTTCGCTTGTTAGCGCGCGCGTTGTCTATACGTGTGTATGTGTGTGAGTGTGTGTTCGCCCCTCCAGACATAAAGAGAGAGAGAGAGAGAGAGAGAGAGAGGGGGGATGCGATATTGACGGAATACCGGCGGTAGGAGCGCGAGCGCGGGCACGGGCAGCGCGCGGACCTGTTCCACCGGCTCCACTGCGGAACCGCGCGCTCCAGACTCCCAGAAACAGAGAAATAAATAAATAAATAAATAAATAAATACATACATTCCACCGGATTCCTTTTGTGTACTTTCTGCTGGCTAAAACGAAAAGACTAAAAATTCGTTTGTTCCTCCCACACACACACACACACACACACTTTAGAGATGATGAAGGTAAACACAAGGACACCGGCGGATTCACGCCGTCTCCACTCTCCAACTTAACGGATTTAAGAGGGACAAAAACACCATAAAGACGACATGGGACACGACACCATCAGCTGTTAGAATGCCGGGAGTGTGTAAAGAAGACATCGGGTAAGTCGGGCTTTATTTTAATTCTTTATTTTCCCTCCACTTATTTCCTGACAGAAACGTACGCGGTATCGTTGTTCGCTAAACACACACACACACACCTACATTTATGTATTTACATTTTGTTTAATTAACTCGAGCGCTCGAATTAGCGTTAATTTGTTTTCCGTACAATTTACAATTTGGTCAGAGCGTTGATGCGCAACACCTGCTGCGCGAGCGCCCTACATAGACACCGCGGCGCGTGAGGGGAATACCACACACGCGTGCACGCATGTACACACACACACACACAGCTGTGGTTACGTTTGAAACATCGCGGCTCGTTTCTGACAGGATTTTCTCTCAAAACGCGACAATTCCACAGCCATTGTTCGGTGTTTGTACCTGTTGAAACGTGTGTGTGTGTGTGTGTGTGTTATACCTATGGACCACTGTGTATCGTTATCTTTCTCCCTCAGTGGTTTCATTTTAGCCCTTTAGCTAAGCTGAGGTAACGCTAAATTAAACAAAAATACCTCCAAATTGCTACCAAAAAAAAAAACCCTATAATAGATATGATAAACTTTTCAGTCTGAAGGAATTCACTGACATACACTCGATAAGAAGCTTTCACAAAAGTCCGTTTGACCAAAAAACGACCCCAAAACGTCGTGTGAAGTAAAAATCTCTTAAAAGACACGACAGATTCACATTCTCAATCGCAAGTTTTGGTGCTGAATAGAGCGCAGTAGTGTTCCTGTCCAGCAGGGGGCGCCGTGATCACACTGCAGAGGTTAATGAAGTGGGATTTGCTGTGTGTGTTTTTTTTTTTTTCTTCCAAGGCGCAGTCACGTTGGCCAAACACATTTTCTGACATTTTCTTTTCAACAGGCTTAGTTCTGAAAAAGGTTCTTCCTCTGGAGAAATATGAAGGGATACAGTGTGTGTGTGTGTGTGTGTGTGAGAGAGTGTGTTTCAGCCTGACACAGGTGTTTATTTTAAGACAATCTCTCTCTCTCTTTCTCTCTCGCTCTCTCTCGCCCTTCCCACACACACTCACACATCCAGTACGGTGTTAAACAACCCATCATTGACCTCCTTATCTCCATCTTAAGGTGGCTTTCCAGTCCCTTACTTCAGCATTCCGTGGTCTGGATGAGAAAACCAGCAAAGTGTTTCATCTTCCATTCTCGGTTTTATCCATTCAGACAGTATTGGTGCTGATTTATATTATTAATATTTTATGTTATACATATAATGCAGAAAATGGGTGTGCTAAAGAACTTCTATTACTTTTGAAGTTTATCTAACATGGAAGTGGCCGATCTCGCGACCCTAAAAATTTCAAGTTCCTAAATTCAGCTGTTTTGGAGAGATGATTTTATACGTGCCCCAAAAGGCATTTTTCATTACTCATTATACTGTCTCACTTCAAACAATAATCATTTAAAATGCAAATAATTCATATTTCTTTGAGTATTGATACTAAAATTGGTGTAAGTGTTAATGTAAAATCTTTTGCTTAAATTAAAGCATTCTGTGTCCGTAACCATGTCAAGTCCATGTTGTAATATTTTAACAATTTTGCATTTTAGAATAATACACTTTTTCAGCTTTGTCTTTTCATGCAAAATTTACATTGGCCGAGTTTCATCTGAATGATGATTAAGATCATTGAAAGATTTGAAAAGTTACAGACACTACACCTAGCTGATACACTTTTTAGCATCAATGCTATGTTTTGGTCGAATCGCATGTAAATTGTTATATAATGGTTTAGTCTAAGGCGGAGCATCGCATCAGAGTCTAGCTACAGTGAGAGAGCTAAAGAAGACAGAGCTTTCTGAGAATTATGGAGCTTTTTTTCCTGGCTTGATTGGCCACCTGAAAACACAACAAGACATGTGAAATGTTTACAATGGAAACAGACAATTGAAGATTATAGAAGGGCGACGTTTCTCCCTGTTAGATCATTCCCATGGCACTTAACTAAGATGATCAAGTCACATGCCCAAATCAGACAGACCACATCAAAGTATCAATTCACATGCTCACCTCAGACACTCTACACAGACGATCAACTCAATCAACAAAGACACTCAACACAATCAACTCAGACACTCTCCTCAGATGCTCACCAAGGATGCTCATCTCAATCAACTCAGACAATGAACTCCTCACCGTTTCTCCCTGTAAAATCATACTCGTGCTAGTGCAAACATGTAACAACTAAACGAACACCAAGTCAGGAGCCAATAGGGAAAAGTGAAATCGCGGTGAACATGTAGTGAAATGTGAATGTCGTAGATAATAAATAAAAAGTGAAGTACGTCTAGTTTTGATTGTATTTTTAGCCTTAGCGCTCGCTTAACTCAATAAGTGGTTTAAATCCCACAGAGAAGCTGCTACTCTAACACGTCCTGTTAAACGGACAGAACTAAAGTCTTACACACACACACACACACACACACACACACACACACACACACACACACACAGAGCACTTGTAATTACATTAGCCGAGCTTAAACCTAATCCAGTATGAATAGGGCTTAGCTTTCTTACTAAAAGCTTTTTCACTGTTGTCACCATTCAGTCACCTTTTTATTTGTATTTTTTTTTTTTAACCTAACTGGCCTTTCACAAATTCTGGTTGAATAATGCTGCTTTATTTGTTTACTGGGAGTGCGTTAAATACTTAAAAAAAGAAACAAGTTAGAGAAATTAAAGAATGAAGCTGCGGTACACGGCAGCTAATTTAAATACGATAATGAAGGCCTTCAGGGTGGCACTAAACTCACGTCTCAATAATACTAAACTTGTTATTTTTGTTTGTTTAAGATCGCTATGAGACTGGTGCGCAAGTGATTAAGGTTCTGAAGTTAAGGTCGTCGTTGGGGTCAAAGGTTTAAAGGCGTGGTCACTGATTTTAAAGCCCTATTCGGCCTGGATTTGGTTTCCATGTAGAGGTGTGTAACGTAATTCTTACTGGAGTATCTCTAGGATTCCAGTCCGAACGCGTCGCATCAGTCATTTTTATCGTCTGCAAAGCTGTATTTCACCCGGTGTAAAGCGACCTGCAGTAACCCCAGGTAATAAACATCACGTCTGAACCGACACGTCAGCGATGATTATGTTATCTCCGGTGTGAAAAGAGGTTTTGTGCTCTTTTTTTTCAAGGAGGAAAGCGCTCCGTCTTTTCTTTCGTCTCCAGCTGAAAGGGAAACACGTTTAAAAAGTCAAACAATAAAATATTTAAAAGGACGTGTCAGAACAGCAGCGCTCAGGTTTCAAGGATTCTCCTAGCACAGGTACGGACGACAGGCATCCCTCTGTGGTCATGTGATCTGCCAACAATCAACATCATGCACTTAGAACAGGGGTGTCCAATCTTCTCCAGAAATCGCTGGTGTGTGTGTGTGTGTGTGCGTGCAGGTTTTCATTCCAGCCAAGCAGAAGCCACACCTGATTGTCCAGTGGAAGCCAAGAACGACTAATTAAACAGGTGGAATCAGGTGTGGCTTCTGACACACACACACACACACACACACACACTGGCTTTCTGGAGAAGATTAGACATTCCTGGCTTAGAAGAAAGTCCACATATATATATAAGAAAAGCGAGGTGTTTTCGGTGTAATGACGACGCGTATGTTGTGATGTAGCTGCTTATCCTGTGTGACGAGTGAAACTATTCCTTCATTCCAAAAGCTCTTCTCTAATAGAGTTGTGTTGTTTTTTTTTTCTCATTTAATCGACCTGTTGTTGGGGTCAGTTTTTAAATCAGAGTTGATTTTCCACATTTAAAGTCAGCAAAAAGTTAAAACGTTAAATTCCCTACATCTGATGAACTCGTTAAAACCATATTGCAGTTCTTGCAGAAAATAGAGACCACTTTCATCTTTCGCTAATTTCGCTTCTTCTTGTACTGTTACTGGACTGGCGTGGCGCAGGAAGAAAAAAGCTCATCACTTTGCACGAGATGTAGGAGCTGTTTCTGGTATAAAATAAAATGAGTGTTGACATTAAAGGAGCTCTACCGGCTTCACTCATGCGTAAAAACAATTTCATGCCAGCAGAGCCTCTGTGAGTCTTTGAAAGGCAAATAGTCATAACATTAAGTCAAAAACTGTTCACCTCCATGACACGCAGCACCTGGTGCAAATCAACCCAAGGAACTCGTTAACGCAGATTTAAATGAGGAGTCGCTAACTGGAAGAGACTGCCTGAAAGGACAGAATGTGTCTCTAGATGATCTCCAGGAGGCTGAGATGTTTATCATTCGATATGGCCAGTGGGAACGATTCCACAGCGAATCTGTCACAACCAAAGAAAACGATATCTACAAACTGCACCTAGGAAACCTTGCAAATCTTCTGAAGGTTGGAGGACCGCTAAACAAAGCTCCTGCGCTGGAAGACAAACCAGTTATTGTAGCAAAAGATCTTCATGTTTCAAAGCTCAGGCTTCTCCACGTGCATGAGAGAACTGGAGCTCAGCCGAAGAAATCACATTCCTACAAACAGTGGATCATAGACGTCAGTTCGCCCGTATGAAAGATCATCCGAAATTGTTACAGCAAACCCGATTCCGCGGCCTTGATCCTCCACCACTGGACCATATCAGACCAGCTAACAAATGTTTTAGACCGTTACAGAGTCATCCTCACACGTATGGCAAGAAAAGCTGCGCATCCAGAAATTTCTCCTTCTTTAGACACAGATTATTGCTCAAGGTTGCAAGAAGATGCACATGTCTGGCTAATACGTTGAGGAGATGGCACAGATCTCACCAGAGCTGAGAGAGAATTTCCTAGAGAAGCTCTTAGTGCATTGTACCGTAATCAGATACAAAGAGCAAGATCAGACAAAGAGGTAAAGCGGAGTTTTAAACCTTGAACGGGTTTCCATTTTGGTGGAGTTTGAGCGCCTGGGATCAAAAAGATACTCCAAACTCCACTCTGCATCAGCAGCCCCTGTATGATGGAGGACTACAGACAGCGTTATGTGAAGTAGAAGCCATTTTCAATGATCGTCCAACATCCAGAGTGCCTGAGGAACCTAAAGACTCGGCAGCATTTACACCAAATCACCTCCTCTTGTTAAAAGGGAAAACAGCCCTCACCCCTGGTCTCTTCTACAAAAATCATCTGGGTGTGAAAAGAAAAAGGAAACAAGTCCAATATTTGACAGATCTTTTTCTTTTTTCTCTTTTGAAAACATGAGAGTACTTGCCATTGTTACAAGGACGACAAAAATGGAATAAAAAATCCTGTTTTTAAAATAAACTTGAACCTTCAAGTCAGGAGACGTTGTTGTAACTGTCGAATTGAGGATCATGGCGACGTGGAAGAAGACTTCACAGCCAGAAGTTCTTCAAACGTCTAATCAAGTAAAGAGACCCGAAACTAAAATGTGTCTTATTTACAAAACTTTACACCTTGTGGTCATGTATGAGTGCTGAGTCAACACCATTTAATGATCTTTTCTGTACAGCTGTCCAGGGTCAAGGAAATCTCAGGAGACTTCAGGCATGAAGTGGGGTACAAGTCATCACTGGGCGCGCACACACACACACACACACACACACACACACACACACACACACAGAGTGGACACACTATCGGGCAATTTGGGAAACACCAATTAGCCTAATCTGCATGTTTTTGGACTGTCGGAGGAAACTGGAGTACCAGGAGGACACCCCCCCACCCCCCCAACCCAACTCACACACACAGACCTGAGGCAGGAATCGAACCCTCGACTCTGGAGGTGGGATGGCGATACCTCAGTGCAAATTCGATTTATATTGCGATTCTGTAAGTGTCACAATTTTATGAATATCCCCATTAGATAGTCGAGATTTTCAAAGATGTTGTTTAACAATTCTAAACAAACTTATTGAATAATTAGCATAGGACGCTGTGCCGACTACCAATGTGTGAATAGTTTAGAGCACCACCTGTAGGATTATAGGGGAATGGCACCATTTTACCAACTCAAACGCCATAATATATTAATTTAAAATGTATTCTTTAAAAAAAAATAATTGAATCTATTTTGGATTAAATGTAGTGATGGAAGAATTGCCATATCAAAGAACTTCCATACATCACTGAATCTATTTCTGATGCTGACTTTATCTCATCCATACATGTGCAGTGACAATGAAGTTGAATCTGATTTAATCTAATCTAATCTAATCTAATCTAATCTTGTGTTATTTGACTCCTCCGACCAGCAGGGGGCGCTGGGCGAGCTCATGAGAACATTTAAACAGATATTTTGGGTTTCAAGCCTTGACTCTAAGTTGAGGTGCATATACCGTAGGGAGCGGTAGGTCTTGGTGGTGGTGATAAGTTTTCCTGCTCCGCACAGTGAGCGTGAAGTTGTTCACCTGGAGCGCGAGTACAGTGTAAGTAATCGCGGCCATTTGTGTAAGGACAATTTGAGACCGATGTAAATAAAATCACTTCTGTTGAACATGAAAGGAGCGCTACTGTCTTCACTCATGCAGAAAAACCATTTCATCCCAGCAATGCCTCTGTGAGTCTCTGAAAGGCGAACAGTCGCAACACCAGTGGTGACAAATCAACAACACGCTACACACAAGCATGATTCCAGGGGTTTTTACAGTCTGTCAGGAATATCGCTTTCTCAGACAAATCGGACGATAAACATCAGTGACGCTGGATCGAATCGAGTTGAGTCGACCCGACAGCCTGCCTCCGACTCTCAGCTCTACTCCTCAGACCCCTTTGCTAAGACCGGAACGCTTGAATGCCAGCGAATGATGAGAAGCTTCTGGAACTGACAGGCAGCATGGCTGAGCGACCTCTCCGTGTCCAGACCGTCTGGATGTCGGTGGTGTGTATCACTTCTGGTTTAACAGACTCTCGGATGCCACGACCAGACCGGCGTTTCTCCTCAGAGAGGATATTTTATTGACAGCTGCAGTCAGAGGTTGGAACAGCTGCTCGTAGTGTTCCGTTCCTCATCCGTCCATCGCTCCAGTCCGCTGTCGCTCCAGTGAACGCGCTCGGCTAACGGATACATGGAGACGTAAGGCGGGTGAAGTATAAGTTCACGTAACGAGCTAATAAAATCATACTAATCAACTAACAAGGTCCTTTACTCACGTGACGTGACGTCACTCGGTCCTGCACACGGCGTGGACTCGATTAGGTCTTCGGTGATCTTAGCGTTATTTTATACGCAACACACTAAACACAGCAACAAACAAAGGCAAATCACAGTATTTAAGAGAGTCGGTCCTGATTAATCATCACATGCTCGATTCTGATTGGTTACAGCATCCGTGTTTGAAAATTAAGAACTAGTGCACCAGTTCACTACTAACAGCGATATCTGAACACGCCGTCAGGAAATCTGTTCATGTCAGTCAAGAGGTTTTAGCGTGTTCTCTGCCGGCAGCTAGAGATTCTGGTTCTGAATTATGAAACGTGGACTCCAGGAAAGGTCAACAGAACTGTAAGATACGCTAACAATCGAGCTCTGGATCTCTCCCACGTGAACGCTCACACACACGTTTACTCATGTTGGCACGGAGGCAGCTTTCTGCTGCATTGCTGAAATTCTAATGCGGGGGAAAATAATACCTGTGTGTGTGTGTGTGTGTGTGTGTGTGTGTGTGTGTGTGTGTGCATGACAGGCTTGTTGGAGTGTGAGTATGTGGGGCTGGTGTTTCTGCCTGCAGGTGTTTGGGGGTAAACACAAACCAGTGCTGCTTGCAGTTTCAGTCTCACATATTTAGGTAATTACCCTCATTTGTGGGATTGGGGAAACTCAGATGCCTCCTTTTATACACACACACATACACACACACACACACACACACACACACACACACACAGGACAAAGCGAGAGAGATGCACAGCTTCCATAAGCGACTCCAGGCTGGCCCGAGGGTGTGGCTCTGATCGCGCTCTCTGTCCATGCTTAATTACAGACATTAGCTTGACCTGCTAAATGAGAAAGTTCCAGAGGCAGGAGAGCAAATGTGCGAGTCTCAGAAGTTCAGCTTCAGCCGGCCAGGCGTGAAGACCTCTTAAACGTCGTAAACAACCACAGAAGAAACCCATTAAGCAATTAGGCTGATTGACGTTAATGAGCAAACTCTGCATCAGGCCTGAAGTGTTTTCATGGTTAGAACGTCTCAGCGGTACGAGACGCACAAAGTTGTGGAGACGTATAGGAGATATTCCGGTCGAGAGTCGTACAGCCTGTTTAGGAATTCAGTTCATAGGGAGCTCGTGGGTAATTGCCGGTGCTGCCGATGTGCATCCTGATCAGTCATCAGTCTCCTGACGGGATACGTACCTGCGTAAGGTCAGTGACGGCTCAGCGGTTAGGGGGAACAAAAAACCTAGCAGGAGTGCCACTGTTTGGCCCTCAGAGAGGCTCTCAACCTTCACCTGAGTTCTGCCAAATCATTCTGAATTCGGGACAACCTGAGAATCATTAGCAGTGTCCATAGGATAGGTTTCCTGACATGTAGAGACGGGAAATGGTGTTCTAATGGACAGAGACTAGGCTTCCACAGTCTACACATTTTCCTTAAACGATAGTCGAACATGTTAACCATCAATAATTAGTTTCCCCGGTTCACGATTTATTGCAGCACTTCTCATCAAATTATTTAGCATGTTTTGTTGCGGGAGTGGAAGCTCAGTGTGTTGAGGCCATGCGTTGCTGCTCAGGAGGTCAGCAGTTCAAACCCCAGGTCCACCAGGCTGCCACTGTTGAGCCCTAGAGCATGGCCCCGAACCCTGTTCCCTCCAAGGGGTCATGGCTGTATCATGGCTGTGTCATGGCTGACCTCGTGCTCCGACCGCAGCACCCCAGCTGCAATACGCCGAGAAAGAATTTCACTGTGCACTAATGTACATTTTGACAAAGAAATAAAAGCTTAGCTTATTCATGCGAGCAAAAATAGTAAAAACAAAACAACAAGGCTGTCAGATTTCAGTTTGTCTCCTCGTTCAAAACACAGCCGCTAAAAAAAAACACACTGTCCAATCCTGGCTATCGCTTGAACGAGTGTAGCCTCTTGTTGTGTCCAAATGATTAGATACAGAGAAATATGATGCAAACAAGCAAGTAAATCTGTTCATGAATTCTGAATCTGTTTAATTCTCAGCGACAATCGATTGATTGATTAATGAGTAATTATTACAATCTTCAACATGGATAAGCTTATTACAGGCTTAACAACAAACAAAGACAATCATGAAACACACTTCATGCTGGGAAAACAACAGCATTTTAATGTCGTGGTGTAGCATTTCTGTTGTATCAAGTTATCAGAAAGTGGTTTCATTTTCTTCTTTACTTAAATAAAGCTAATTTGGAGATGTACGAGTGACAAGCACACATAAATTAAATATGTTTTGGAAATTGTTCAGAAATTGTTATATTACATTTTATATTCATGCTGAATTCGAGAATCTGATTGGCCAGAAGGTACTGTATGGATTAGATCTGGATTAGATCTGGCGATTAGATCCTAGTTGAAATACGCTACTGTGTCAATTAAACGAGCAAAATAACATTGTTACAAGGCTCTTCAGCAAAACAGTTCAGGGATGTGCAAATGTTTCCAACATATTTAAACTGAAACATTGAAAAGAAAAAAAAAAAAAAGAATTCTACAGTGAAGTCTGCTAGGTAGTGCGTTTTGATGAAAGGTAGAATGTTTTGATGATACTGTAAGTAGCAGGTTTTGATGATGTGTAAAGTTTCAGGACACCATCTACTGTACGTTTCAGGTCACAGGTTTAGTTCAGAGCTCCTGTTCTAATATGTCATGGCTTTTATAGTAACAGCTCGTACATTGCAAAAAGTGGTATCTTAGTAAGTGAAGATATCTTAAGTCTAGTCAAATGTTACTGAAATGTATATATTTAAGATTTACAGAGAAAATACACAATTATTACACCTATTTCTAGACACGTTTTAGTAATTAGTGCTTAAAACTAATAAAATGATCAGTTCAAGTGTAATAATCGTATTTTTGTTTTGTTGTAATCTTATATAAGTATTTTTTCTTATATGATTAGATTCAAGATATTTTCACTTGCTGTTACTTTTTCCAGTTTAAGCTCAGTTTAAACAGGTGAATAATCTGTTCATGATTAAACACTGATAACAAACAGATTGATGGTCATTAGTGAGTAGATTAATAATGACTACAGTAAGGTTTATGCAGGAGACATTATTTAACATTCATGGAAGGAGTCTCCAGCGCCAGTGCTTGTAACAGTTACAAAGCTACAGAGTTTGCCGAGACGCTGCAGGCCGTTAGGAAGAAGAATGGTGTGCTTTGTATTTTTTTTTTTTTTACTTTGAGAGAGAGAGATTTAGAGAGGCTGCTGAGAGGCCGTGTTTATCGCCGTTTAAACGTAAGTCGAGAACAGGAAGTGACTAGCTTCCGTGACAAAATGCAGCTATAAATGGATAAATAAGTACAGTGTGATGTTCTTTAATAAATAAACTCCAGGCCTCTGATGTAGGAGCAGAAAGGCTTTGTGCGGTCTGGGGGCGTCTGAGACCGGCCGAGCTCACGTCTGTGGCTTCATCTTTATTTGTAGTTACGAGTAAAATACCGTATAGGTAATAGATTCACACGCTTGTTAACGTAGAAGTTTAATTATTCAACACGTCAGATATTACGTCTGTTCCTGGTGCCTGTAACGCTAGTCCCTGGAGCGGTGTGTAGTTAAATAAAGCTCACACACACACACACACACACACACACACACACACACACATTACATGACTAAATCTTACACTGAGATGACAAAAATTAGCAATCACGCTTGAATATTGTAGTGCTGTGGTACTCCGTGAACCGCGACAGCGTTCTGTCTGATTTATTTCCTTTTCTCGCCGCAGTAGGACGGGGCAGGGACTCGGGATGGGGTTCACATTCTGGGGACGGAACACAAAGCCTCGCGTGATGATTTACATAAAGACGAGCGAGATGAATCGATCACGCCTGCATATGAAGTGCGTAAGAGAGGAGCGCTCCGAGATCTCACCGACTCTCCGACTCGAAACACATCACTTCACTTATTAAACCTCAAGTATTAATGAGCAAAAAAAATATTTTTAGACTCTTCTCTTTTTTTTTCTTCTCTCCTCCAAGTGCCTTTTGAGAGATGTATAGTTTTACTCCAGTGGATTTTTAATTACCTTTCTGCTAATTTGTGCTCTATAATTGCTGCTTTTTAAAATCTAATCACTCTTTTTCGAGACTCTCATGAGCTCTACATCATCACTCAGCATACTTTTATTTATTTATTTATTTATTTATTTATTTATTTCCCTCTGGCAGCCAGGCTGTACGTAACCCTGTGTAAGCGCTTCCTCAGGCTTACAGTATGTGTACGATGCCTGGAGTAATGACGGCGCTTCAGCAGGCTGCCGCGCGAGACGTATGGAATCTGCGAGGCAACAAATTTAGGCGTATCGCTATCCGCTGTAAACTCCTTATGACACTTGTCAGTTAAGCAGGCCATTTAAATCCACTCAGCCTGGCCCGCGGTAACTCAATTATCCCAGTTAATTAGTAGAAAGTGAGCCGCTGTCCCATTAAATAGTTTAGGCTAATTAAAAACTACCAGCTTTGTGTGATGGATTGGATGAGAAGTGAGCGGCGAACATTAATAGGCGCATTTAGACGCTTTTAGCTTGACTCTTTTTCTCTTTGATGATGCTCCATTTTATAGTTTAATAAAAAACAGGCGTAATATGTGTCTGAGACATTAAGACTTTTACTTCACTGCTATTTGCAAATTTATTCACACTTATAGGATGTCCACCTGTCCACCCGTCCATCCATTCGTCCATCCATTCGTCCAACCACAGAGGCAGACAACCAGCCACAGCTCCATCCATCCATCCAACAAATATGAACATTTGATTTGGCCCATTTTGATGAACTTCACTGTCACGTTCCCAGTTCACACACACATCTACTTTCCCACTGATCCGCCCCTCTACTGCTCCACACTTTAATCTCATAAACATTTAAAATCATGATCCGGACCTCTGCAGTTATTTAATCACACAAGGCTGCAATTTACTTCAGTATAATATACTCATAGTTGGAAGAGTTTAATGCTTATTTCTTTTTTTGAGTTGATAAATAAACATTGTCAATCAGTCTCTTAATGAGATCATTTGTGCTGCTAGCCTTGATAAATACGATTGAACACAAAATTCAAGCTTCAAAGAGTTTTATTAATCCCGGAGGGAAATCTCTTCACCTTGGTACAGCTGTTCAGCGTTTGAACAGAAAGGAACCATATCAACACAATTACAGTTACCGGAAACATCTAAGTGAAGATGAGAGCGTAGAGCCGCGTTACAGCGGCGTGGAGGTGAAGTGAAATGCAATGACGGATAGTGTGTATGACAACAGCCATAGGGTGGAGAGTGTGAGGAATCAGACTGAATGTACATTTAATCACTTCATATCGCAGTTTAAACTGTAATTGCAGCGAGCGAAATGATCACAATGGGATTTTTTCATTTAATCAAATCGCGCATCCCTAAAGTCATCCATCCGTTGGTTCAGGCAACCAGCCAGACCTCAATCCTTCTCCAAGTTCAAATTCTATTCCTCACGAACACACACACACACACACACACACACACACACACACACACACACACACACTATGATATAGAGTGAAACGCTGATTCCACTGTCCATGACCTAAAGATAGGATAGAATAGGACGATAGAAAGATTTTATTACAGAATACATATAATGATAGGATTTATAATAAATAAACAAAGACACATTTAAAAAAATAAAAATAAAAAACATTTAAATTGAGATTTATAGTTTTACAAAAGTACAATAAAATATTATTAAAATAGAAATATGTTAATAATAATACAAATAAAATATAATAAATTCAGCATTAAAATATTTATACAAGTTTTTTCTTTTGGCTGACTCTGATGTATACAGTCTATTCAATATATTTCTATTTTAGTTATATTTTATTGTACTTTTGTAAAACTAAATCTCTAATGTTTTTAAAAATTTGTATTTAATTTATTTATTATAAATTCTATCAATATATCAAAATGATATATTGGTACGTATGATACTATTATTAATGTTATATTGATCTAGTACACAGCATACTATTTTCCTTTTCCTGAAGTTTGTAGACATTTTTTCTCTGACCCTCTATGTATACAGCAACAGTATGAGTGAAACATGGAGTATGGAATAAAGTGATGTGTGTGTGTGTGTGTGTGTGTGTGTGTGTGTGTGTGTGTGTGAGCGGCAGTGTTATTGTCCATAGCTGTTCAAACTTGGTGCACGTTAGCCCTCATCTACCAGCTATCCTGCCGTCAATGTCCATCCATCCATTAACACTTATAATTCACAAAACATTTTAAGATTACACTCGTAGGATGTCTATGTATCTGGTCATCCATCCATCCAACCATCCATCCGTCAAGTCTTAACACTTGGCTCACATCATTCCAATGAACTGCAATGCTAGATTTACAATAAACAGATCCATCTTTCCATCCATCCACCCAGCCAACTATTCTTCTTTCCATTTTCCATCAACATCTGTCCAGTTATCCATTCTTGCTAGCCAGTCAACCTTCAGTACTGATTGTTCACCATCCTGGTGTCTATGTAGGTGTCTATGTATGTGGCCATCCATCCATCCATCCATCCATCCATCCATCCATCCATGCATGCATACGTACATTCATTCATCGATCCTTCCCTCTATTAAATAATAACACTTTCTTTACACAACTGTAGTAAACTGTAGAATGACTGTAATCTCCATTTTCTCTTGGCAGGGGCTGAAGCCAAGAATCATGGGAGTCGCAGTATGCCTGGCCCTGGTGGCCTGGGCTCTGCTGGGCTGGTCTCAGGCGGCTAAGAGCGCACCCTCTCTGAGCGTGGCAGTGATCCTGGGCGAGACTCGTGGTGTCCCCGAACGCGCATTGCGCCCAGCACCGGGCGTCGGAGCACCACTGGACATCAGCGTGCTGGCTGTGCAGGTGAACCACACGGACCCGGGCAGCATGCTCACCCACCTGTGCCAGCTCATGGCACGTCAGCGCTTGCACGGGCTCGTGTACGGTGACGGAACCGACCAGGAAGCTATCGCCCAGATGCTGGACTTTGTCTCTTCTCAGACAGCTATGCCCATCCTGGGTGTCCATGGAGGTTCAGCCATGACCATGGCGGAGAAGGTAAGATATTCCATAACTCACTAGCGAAAGCCTGGGTATTTTTTGCCGGTCCTGAAAGCCTTGACGTGTGAAAAGGCCTTTAAAGGCAATTGCCCCCGGTGTGGGGTTATCAGAGGTGTGCATGTGCTGTGATTTTTGAAAGTAATTGCCACTATAGGAAATTCACTAGATGTTGTGCACTTTAAATGGCCTCGCTGTCCAAAAAAAGGGGCTTTATTAAAGAGTGACTCTGCTAAGAACATGGACCGTTTTCAAGGTTCTATGCACAAAGGTGACATTTTGTGGGGAATTTAATAGAAATCGAGGCGGGGAAAAAAAAACGAGGCTGAAAAACGGATCCATAACACTCAGGAACAGGTGTTTCTTCCTGGCCGGCTGTTTCGGGCGTGGTGCCAGATACCCCAGTGTTTGTCTGGCCCAGTTTATCCTGTCCCATAATATCATCTATTTTATCATAGCTGACACAAATCAGATATTTACACTGGTGAGTAAAGACAGAATGTGAATACTGGATATTTTTATAGCCATGCTTTAGCCCTGCAACTTTGTGACATTTAACTAGACTCCGTTTCAGATCTCTGACAGATACCCAGCATCGGTGATGCCATCTGTGCCAAACACTGTGTCAGGTTGCCAGTCCTACGTCCTGCTGCCTGTCAGCTTCCCGTTCTTCTCTCGTCTGTTTGTTGCAAGTCGGCTTTGGCAACAAGTTGGTGCAGGAAATTCAGTTGCTGCGTGTGTGTGTGTGTGTGTGTGTGTGTGTGTGTGTGTGTGTGTGTGTGTGTGTGTGTGTGTGTGTGTGGATATGATGGAATACCTGTGTAAAAGCTCGACAGCCTTAGAGACAGAAATGTCACAGAAAAGTTGAACCAACAGTGCCGGTGTTAATTCTGTTACTGCTGGAGATTTCCTTCTTCTAAACTAAATATGGTCCTGAATCTACACCTCAATTATCACTGAGATGACAATTAACAGTAGTGTTAGTAGCGTTAACAGGACTGTTATTCAAAATAATAACGATCATCCGTTATAATTTCTAGTTTTTAAAAACCTTATTCTGCAGCAGATACTCTGTCTAATCCAGCCAGATAACCCTTACGTCCGTGCCATTCGTCCGTCCATCCATCCGTCCATCAATCCGTCCGTCCATCCGTCCGTCATATCTCAGCCCTTGTCTTACATTTCTGAAATCTTCAACCTACACTCAGGGGATGTCCATGTATCTGGTCATTCTCTACACATCCATCCATCCATTAAATATTAACATTTGGGTCACAATACTGTACTTTAAATCCAACATTTAATATGACATTTTAAATAAATACATCTATCCATTTATCCACCTGTCCAACCATCCATCAACTCTTGTCTTACACCACTGAAATTTGCATATGTTAAAATCACTCTTGGATGTCTGTGTATCTGGTCATCTTCTACCCATCCATCCATTATTTTCTTCTTAACACTTGGTTTAAAATAAATGTTTAATGTAGCATTCAAAATAACTACATCTATCCATTTATCCATTTGTCCACCCGTCCAACCATTTGCCCATCAGTCTACCAAATTAACTCCTGGTTTACACTCCTGTAAAGCCGCATCACACCCAACCTGACCATCCATCCATCCATCCATCCATCCATCCATCCATGTAAATGATGGGCAGGTACTGTATACCCTGAGTGCTGCTTTTTATCATTCCTGTTTCTCCATGTGCTTTTGTTAATGCTTCCTTCCTCATTGTTTTAGTTCTCGTCCTGTCTCAGATCCCTGTTGTGTCCTCGCTTTATTACCTTACCGTGTTCACTTGTTCTGTGTTCAGCCTTTAATTTATTTATTAGAAAGATAGATAGATAGATAGATAGATAGATAGATAGATAGAGTCCTCTATTAATCCCGATGGTAAACTGTAACGCTTCAGCAGCCAGTGCATGAATTATACAAACAAGATACAAAAGGATGTGGATATCACAGGGTTGAATAGGGTATGAATTTTAATCACTACAAAAAAGAAGGTAGAAGGATGCATTACAAACGGGAATACATAAAGACCTGTAACCTCGACTGTTGTCTGGTGGATAAGGTACAGTAGGAAGGTACATTAAGTTGCTGTAATGAGGTCATATGCTGCATATTAATAAGAGAAACCCAAACCCAGTGTACATTATGACCGTATGTACAAGCGGATAATTAAATTACTGGATGTTAACAGTATACAGATACATATACATGACCATGTGAGTGCAGGGGATGAACCACGGAGCGGTGTAATAAGGCCTCTGTCATGGGGTCTTAACAAGCTCAACATGTCGGCTGTGAACCACAGAACAGACTGTACGGGACCAAATGTGTGGTGATGATGTCAGAGAAGGACATGGAGCAGAGTTAGTGTAAAGTCTAATTGCAGGCTTCCTGTAGCGCTGTTTGTCACAGCGGAGCTGAAGTACTCTTCTTCCTGAAAGTGCTCCGCTGTTTGACGAAGAGGTTGTGGAGGGGATGTGAGGTGTTCTTCATGATGTTCATTAGTCTGTACAACATCGTCTTCTCCACGACCAACTCCAAACACTCGAGAGGAGTCCCCAGCCTTCCTGATTAACTTGTTCAGTTTCCCGGTGTCACTGGCACTAAGGCTGCCTCCCCAGTAGACATCACGGGCAAATGATATCGCACTCGCAACAGCAGACTGGTAAAGAGTTTCCTCTCGAGGTAGAGTCCACGCTGTCCTGTCCTGCAGTGCAGGTCCAGGTATCTGTAACTCTCCACGACCTCCACGTCCTCACCCAGAATGGAAACTGTTTGGGCTAGTCATGGTCCATATCCATCTCCTTTGTCTTGGCCACCAGTCGGTTGCTCCCACCGCACTCTACAAAGCTGTCCAGCAGGCCTCAGTACCCCGTCTCACGTCCACCGCGGACACACATGCAGAGTCCTCTGAGAACTTCTTTTCTCAACTCCGAGTTGAAAAAGGAAAGGTGAGAGGACTGTCCCCTGAGTAACTCCTACACTGCTGATCACTTGTTCAGACACACATCCACACATCCAGATCCTCACAATTACACACTGTGTTGTCAAGCCATATCTTGTGTTTCTCTTCTCTTTCGGTTCTCTACCCCCTCAGTCTTACTGTTTTTGATTATAGACCCTCATTCTTTATGTTTCCTTTTTGTTCATTGACCGACACC
Source organism: Clarias magur (assembly GCA_013621035.1). Taxonomy (NCBI): domain Eukaryota; kingdom Metazoa; phylum Chordata; class Actinopteri; order Siluriformes; family Clariidae; genus Clarias; species Clarias magur. The sequence continues at coordinate 175,348 of QNUK01000588.1, forward strand.
ATGAGCTTTGATTATGATTAATGTGTTGCTGTTAATAAACACACACTTGCGTAAGGTCTCGAACTACACCACAAATCATCACCAAGGGAATATTGTCATAGACCTTTTTTCAAAAGTTTCAAAACATGAATCTCATCTCTTCAGAGCTTGTGGCGCTAGTCAAAAACGGAGCAGCTCTATGAAATAAAACATAACCGCCAACATGTATATGACTTTTTATTTTATTATGATTGAATCTCTAATGGCTATGCATTAAATCTCACTGATGCTATTTGCTTAAGCAAGGGATTTGATGTAGCCCTATCTTCCTAAAGGTTAGCTGAATGCCCCTGCGCTATAGCCTTCGTTTGCTTTTCATGTTCTCTCGCTAATATGACATAGAGCCACCATAAGTACATCAGCATCTTGCCAGCTGCCATGGCGCTGAGTTTCATTAGCAGCTTAATATGAACTGACTTCAAACGAACGCTAATGCGTCCATTTTACCCGGTTCGCTTCTCTTAAACGCTGATGAAATAGCCCGAGTGTGATCTGAACTCATAACGACTTTGTAGTCTGCTTTTTTAATGGCGCGATGCCTGCGTTGCCATTTCCATTTTACGCCGCTGAGTGCGTTAGCTGTAAATTCATTTCCGTGCAACATGTGCGACGATGAACCGATCCCCAATGCCTCGTAGGGGGTTTTGCCTTTTTTTTTTTTTTGTTCTTATCTGATTGTAATTTGAGGAAGTATGTTTGCTGTGCTGGATATATAAGCGAAGGCGTTCGTAATTTATCTAGAGCTGATTTATTTATTTCCTCATTTGCCTGAAACGACGTCCTCCATCAGGACTCGGGCGCATTAGGGCCTTGCTTTAGCAGAGCCACGAGAATCATAATCAAACTAAGAGGTGCTCGAAGACACATCAGCACAACTCCAAGCCATCAGCAACACTCCCCCTGCGACCCAACACTCCCTGCTTTAATTTAGCAGCTGAGCCACCTTTTTTTCCACAAAGCTCGAGTCCACATAATCCTCTGCTACACGAAGTGCTTCTATTGAACGTGCAGATGGTCGATGCTGGGTTTTCACTGGGGTAAATGTCCGTTTCTTTTTGCTTTTGAGAATCTTATCTCGGAGTTACGGCTGACGCTGACTCCATTCAGGGGGATGTCTCCAATGCAAACGATGTCATGGGGTGATTTACATATTCATGGAAAAGACACGCATAAAGTCTTTTGCATATCAAAAGGTCTTACATGGTGGAAGGAAGGTTTTCTAAAGTCTAAAATAGAGCAGAGTTTTATCAGAACATGCAATAACAAAAATGGTAACTTATTTATTATAGAAAGAAACCATCTTTGATCTTGAATTACAAATTAACAATTAGAATTTTTATGGCTTAATTTTTCAAAATCAAGAATATATGGAAAATGAAGTAGTTGTAGTGAGGAGCTGAGACACGAGGCATGAAGGAACTGGTTACTGAGAGAACTAGTGGTTTTTAATACTAGAAATGTCACAAAGAAGAGAATTTAAAATGAAGATCAAAGATACGTATGATCAGTGATTGGTCTTTGAGAACAGCAGAGATCAGTGATTGGTCTTTGAGAACAGCGGTGATCAGTAATTGGTCTTTGAGAACAGCGGAGATCCGTAATTGGTCTTTGTGAAGAATGATGCTCAGTGATTGGTCTTTGAGAACAGCGGTGATCAGTGATTGGTCTTTGTGAAGAATGATGGTCAGTGATTGGTCTTTGAGAAAAGCGGAGATCAGTGATTGGTCTTTAGGAACAGCGGTGATCAGTGATTGGTCTTTAGGAACAGCGGTGATCAGTGATTGGTCTTTGTGAAGAATGATGCTCAGTGATTGGTCTTTGTGAAGAATGATGATCAGTGATTGGTCTTTGTGAAGAATGATGCTCAGTGATTGGTCTTTGAGAACAGCGGTGATTAGTGATTGGTCTTTGAGAACAGCGGTGATTAGTGATTGGTCTTTGTGAAGAATGATGCTCAGTGATTGGTCTTTGAGAACAGCGGTGATTAGTGATTGGTCTTTGAGAACAGCGGTGATTAGTGATTGGTCTTTGTGAAGAATGATGCTCAGTGATTGGTCTTTGAGAACAGCGGTGATTAGTGATTGGTCTTTGAGAACAGCGGTGATTAGTGATTGGTCTTTGAGAACAGCGGTGATCAGTGATTGGTCTTTGGGAACAGCAGTGATCAGTGATTGGTCTTTGTGAAGAATGATGATCAGTGATTGGTCTTTAGGAAGAATGATGCTCAGTGATTGGTCTTTGAGAACATCGGTGATCAGTGATTGGTCTTTGTGAAGAATGATGCTCAGTGATTGGTCTTTGAGAAAAGCGGAGATCAGTGATTGGTCTTTGAGAACAGCGGTGATCAGTGATTGGTCTTTAGGAACAGCGGTGATCAGTGATTGGTCTTTAGGAAGAATGATGCTCAGTGATTGGTCTTTGAGAACAGCGGTGATCAGTGATTGGTCTTTGTGAAGAATGATGCTCAGTGATTGGTCTTTGAGAACAGTTGTGATCAGTGATTGGTCTTTGAGAACAGCGGTGATCAGTGATTGATCTTTAGGAAGAATGATGCTTAGTGATTGGTCTTTTAGAACAGTGGTGATCAGTGATTGGTCTTTGTGAAGAATGATGCTCAGTGATTGGTCTTTAGGAACAGCGGTGATCAGTGATTGGTCTTTGAGAACAGCGGTGCTCAGTGATTGGTCTTTAGGAACAGTAGCGCTCAGTGATTGGTCTTTGAGAACAGCGGTGATTAGTGATTGGTCTTTGAGAACAGCGGTGATCAGTGATTGGTCTTTGAGAACTTTGAGGACATTTGTCATGTGGTTTCATATATTTTATTTAAGGAACTTATTTTTATATTTCAGGAGCTATGGGCTCACAGAGATATCCATTTTGCAGCTGTTAAATCATAAAATGTTTTTTTTTTTGCCTTTCTCAGTCCAAAACCCCAATATCTTCTTTGGGGTTTAGTACAGGTGTGATGATGTAAGTGCTGGTCTCCTGTGATAAAGGAGGATGAGCGGTCCTAGTGCCTGCCCTGTGATGACCTGCTGTTGATGAGATCCTCCCTAGAAAGACTTTAGAAACAAAGTTTAAAGAGCAGTTTAAATCCAGCTGGAAGATATCCCCAGTTTGCATTTGTAAATGATTTAGTGTTTCTTGAAGGATTCAGAAAATCTTTCCTCACACACCCGAGTTGGTGTTTGTTCTCGTACTCGAGGTGTAACGATTTTAACAAATAATATGCAAATTGGATGCAACCCAATTTGCTGATCTGTGTCCAAACATTAAGCATTTTACTCAGAGGTTAGAGCAGGTTTATTAGATAAAGTGGATAATGATCATCCATCAAAGGCTCATTACACTGTTTTTGCTTGGAAAAAAACCCTCATACACATAAATTTAAAAAATATATTTCTAAACATATAAAATAAACAACATTTATCAGGGTTTCTGTTTTAACACAATAATACGTGGTCGCTCATCAAGTATACTAACTCCGTGCATTATATAATGATAGCATTAATTGTTTTCACTACTGTATATCTACATTAACCGGTGACAGATAGGCTGTCATGCAAAAGTTTGTGCACCCCTAGTCAAAATGTTCTGTTCCTGTCAGTGGTTCAGCGAGCTGAAGATGAACTGAAAGTCCAAAAGGCATAAAGTCAAAGAGAACATATTTATTAATATTTGAATCAAGAGAACATTTTTATTTCCATCTGTTACAGTTAGGAAAAAAAAGAACAAAAACAAATAACAGAGGAAAAGGCCCTGAAGCAGAAGTATGTGCACCCTGCATGGCCAGTATCACAGCCTGTTGTAGCAGCTCGGAGTCTTTCGTCCTTGTCCAGGGGATTTTCACTCTTCCGCTCGTCCCTGCAGTTCTCGTACTCTCAGTACCATCGTCTTACGCGCAGGTTTTCGATGATACTGCGAGGATCATGTCGAAACCTTCAGCTTGCAACTCCTCAGGTGGTCCATTGTACATTTTGAGGTGTGTTCAGGATCATTATCCTGGAGTAAAAGCCGTGCTCTTTTCATCCTAGGCTTTTTCACAGACACTGTGAGGTTTTCTTCCAGAACTCGCTGGTATTTAATTGAATCCATTCTTTCCTGTAGCAGTGAAATGTTCTCCGAGGCACGGGCTGAAGCACAAGCCCACAGCATGACTGATCCACCCTCGTGCTTAACAGTTGGACAGGCCTACAGTTTTTCCTTTTTCTCTCCTCCAAACATAGTTTTGATCATCACAGCCAAAAAGTTCTATTTTAACATCTTCTTGTTTCCAAACTGCTCCAGACTTAGATTTAGATTTTCATGTGCAAACTTCTGTTGAAGAATCCTGTAATGAGGATGCAGTCGAGGTTTTTCTTCTGATTGCTCTTCCATGCAGATCACATTAATGCAGGATCTGCTGAATCTTCACAAACTCTTCTGCAGTCAGTCAGTGGTGTTGATTTGCCTTTCTGTCCATCCTCGAGCAGTCCTCTTGCAAGGCTTCCATCATTTCCTGCCAACTTCCCTATCTTCCTATATCCTTCTCCTGCTTTGTGGCTATCAGCTGAATGTTCAGACGGCTGGGCAGCTGCATGGAGGAGCCCATGGACGGTGATTGTTGGAACAAGGAATCATAACGCTTTGAGATTTCCATCGCCTGGCTGATAAGACGTTTGTGTACATTCTCGAAGCGTTTAATCAGAGTATAATTTTTTCTGACCGCCAGGTCCCATCTTTTCCAACAAATCCCACCCTGTGATTGGTTAGAATCTTTACTGCATGAAATCAGAACCAATCAGATCTCCTTCCTCAGCCACAGAGCGAGCGGATTAAAGTAAAGACAGGAGAGAGAGAGAGAGAGAGAGAGAGAGAGACAAAAGTGTTTACTGATTAGGAACAGAAGCTAAACTTCCCTCTTTGAAACTCATCACGCCACCTAGTGTTCCCCCCACCTGGGGCAAATCCACGCAGAGAGAGAATATATTTATTCCAACAAGAGGGAAACAATCAGGTGAAGGGTTTATGTGGATAATATTTTCCTACTGAACGGATTATTGAAACTTTTCATCTTGCTCTTATTCAGATCAGGCTGGATCTGCGGTCACATGATGCAGCTTTATTCTGATTGGATGATCAATCTGATGGAATATCAGGCAACCGGCGACATAGTATATGTAGTTATAATTATAGTTAGTTAATAAGTAAAACACGTGTTTAGGATTAAAATTACGATAAAATGCTGATGTGTCATGTTGGGATTTTATTGATATTACAAATTCATTGAGAAATGTGTACTTGACACGGGAATTCAGCTTTTACAGGAAACCGTCGGCTCTGCTCTGTAGTACAGCTTCCTCTTATTTAATCACTGTGTTTGCTAATAAAACATCAGTCTGCATGTCTCTATGTCATGTGTACGCCTCTTCTATAAAGTGCTGCCTGTACGTTACAAGCCTCAAAAGTGCTTCAATAATAATAATAATAATAGTATAATAATAATAATAATAATAATAATAGTTAGAGTCCTCAGGCGCTACATATATCAATCAGAGGGTTTTCAGACAAAACACAAAATACCCCAGGGTTCGAAAGTTTAGAAATCCAGCGTAATTACAGCAATGTACCTGTTCACTTTCACTTCACTTTAACCTGCCTTCAGTCTAATTGCTTCTAACGTCCCGGGGCTTTACACAGCACTGCTGCAACGAGGCGAGGATGTGATCAGCCTTCTGAGGAGCTCGGCTGTTTATTCTGTCTGAATTAAACCTTACAAACAATCACTGAAATAATAAGAAACTCGAGGGTTAGCACGCCCGAGACGCCCCGCCCGAGACGCCCCGCCCGAGACGCCCCGCCCGAGACGCCCCGTCTGTAATACCCCTCACACATTTTTTATACCTAAAATGTATATAATAATGTACCTTTGTTTTGCTCCTTTTCAAAATGCCCCATTTCAGTGTCTATGTAAATGAGCCACGCCCCCTAAAGAACAGCAGGCCTGAGCCACAAGCCGGGTGAGGGGCTCTTCTTATATGAGGTCATAAAAGGAGGAAAAAATCATTGGCTTGTTTATACCTGGACAAAAAGCTGGAAATGTTTTTTCCCCTCTCACACACACACACACACACACACACACACACACACACACACACACACACACACACACACCTGAACCTCTTAAACATGACAGTGAATTTTGAATAATGTCTTTAAAAATGATTAGTTTTGTTGCTTGTTTATTAGTTTTCATCATGAATATTTCATTAGCACACGCAGGACCACACAGGCTGCCTAAAGCTCCAAGCATTAATTGTTGGCTTTCGTATCGACTCGTGTGGTTCTACTTTCAGGTCTATAATTAGCCGCATTTGCATATCTAATACGCGAGATTTACTCCTCCACTGATACACCATCAGTAAACAGGATATTACTCTGGAATAAGGACTCAATAATATACAATAAAAATCGGAATCACTTGGTGTCCTGAGGTCCGTGACCGAGCTCTAACTACTTCCCGGGCGAGTCAGTTCCATCAAACGAAAGGGAGTTATGAAGTAACTGAAGTGTGAGATGTCTTAAAGTCCTTCCTGGTTAGCGCTTTATGAAGAACTCGGAGCTTAGTGCCACCTACATCGAGTGCTTGCGTGAGAACTGAACGTTTTCCTTCTCATCTCGTGAACTGATGATGTTCCAGTTCTCTCACTTTTATATCCTCTTAGCAGAGCGTGATGATCTGGCGGAGCAAACAAACTTCACGCGCTTCTGCCTCGACCATCACAGAGTCGGATTTCCACTTCTTCTACACGCAGAGGCTTCACTTGACGCAGGAGTGCAAGAGTTACAAAAGATCTTTATGACCTCGGGTGATGAAGCCACCTGAGAACAGTTCTCTACTCTACTGAACATCCCTAATCCCTAATGACGCCATACCACCTCTAATGATTACTTCCGTTTCTCAGTCTCCCATGTCCACCAGGTTGTGTTGAAATGATTGTGTCTCTGAAAGACCCCTTTTCTAGCTCCTCCTTAACCCTCATGAGTTGCAGCTCTACTGGTTCTCCCTCTTGTGCTTGTACCAGTCACAGAAACATCTCACTCTCCCAGAACTCAGTCTCAGAAGTGCAGCTGACCTTACTCCTCAGGCTTTACAGTCTGGTCCTGTTACGAATCTTCACAGATTCATGACCCCACCCCCTGTGGATGCCGCGCCTTCTTCCATCCCAAACCTTGTGAAGTGTGCCGAGTTCAAACCTTTTCAACAGCTCTACCCTGAGAGTCTTCAGTAGAGGACATTATAGCTCCTCCATCAGTGTTGAGACACGCTGGTTAAGCTCGAGAAGGTATACACACTTGACTCCCCCCAATACGAGTATGTTTGTGGAACGTGAGCACCAAGTGCCAAGTCTGAATACGGGTGCAAAGTTCAGATTTCTTTACTCCTTTACTCCTCTTCTTCTTTTTGGCTCACAAGCTAACCCGGTGCATACTGCCACCTGCTGTATCGGAGAACAGAAAAACGCATGTGTACAATATTACTAATGGAAGTTGATGGAGAGGCATCGTACGCGGGTCTTCGCAGGTGTATTCTGCCGAACCTATAGGCATAAACGGTACATAGATGTATTTATACATAGAATTTTAAATGGAAAACGCCCTTATATCAACAAATATATATATAAAAAAAAAATCAACCTTCAAAAAAACAAGTTCACCTTAAAATTCAACAGAGGGCACTGTACATTTTTATTACGCATCTTATGAGTGTGCAATTAAAATCTAAATTATAAACACGATCGCTCACCTTCATTCCGCGCACTAGTTCATTCCAAAGTTCAACAGGTGGCGCTGTATATTTTTTAAAACGCGCTTATGAGCGTGCAATTAAAATTTAATTCCACGCGAACGAAGTTGCGAGTAAAGCAGGATTTAAGCTAATAGACTATAACGCTATAAGAATTATAACACACTGTGAGATGTTTAAAACATGATCCCCGGATATGAAACTATCGCACTTCAGATGTCTCAGCAGCAGCAGCACCGAGTCCACTTTGGAGGTAAAAACGTTGATATCTGTTCATTTTCTGATGATTTATGGTTGTTCCTTTGTGTTAATTGTCAGGAAAGACGACGTTTATAGGAATAGATGTGCCTCAGAACGCTAAACTCTGAAGTGCTTACATAAAATAAAAGGAGCTGATAAAAGGGCAAATAAATGTAGATACAAGGCCGTATAACCGCAATAACCCTGCACTTCAGTTTTATTTCGATTCGAGTCGTCCTTCCGGAACGTTCCTGCACAAAGCCGGCTTTACTGTATGTCTGTGACAGATAGAGAGCTGAGCGTTCTTTAACCAGTCGTGCGGGCTTGTGAGCGCTGAGAAGGCGCGGCAGCATCGCGCAACGGTAAAGCGCAGCATTAGCGTCAGTTACCAGCAAACAAATCAGGTTGGTGTACGCAAATTGGCTTAAAATGGGATTTGTTTGAATGTGTCCTGCAAAGCGGGTTGGGTTACAGAGAATTACAGAGTCTCGCATCAGAACGACTTGAGATCTCCGAAGCTCTGCTGAATCAGGAGCTGCAGGAACGAAAACCGGGAATCCTGTAATCTAATCGCACACACGGCGCCGTCTCCGTCTCCGTCTCCGTCTCCTACACCATGCGCTCAAGAGAGAGAAATCCTAAAGGTGTCAGTAGTATTACATTACCTTAAGAGCGCAACTCTGCTTTTATAAACTCATCTACCTGATGTGCATTTCATAATCAATTTGTATTGTGCAGAATGCCGTGTGCTAATCCTCCCGTACTTTATTACAATGCAGGCATCGATCGCCAGCTTGCAGCGCAGGGGTCGGATGCAAATACGCAGATATTAAATGATAAACAGGCGAGAAGCAAAAGTCTCCAGAGTGTGAAAAAACAGGCAGGGTCAGGAGATCAAGTACACACACACACACACACACACACACACACACCAGAGGCAAACTCATGAAGTATACACGGCCGAGTCGACAACCTGAATGTCAAGCAGAACCAGACGCTGGGAATCAGGACGTAAGATAAACAGGCACTAAACATAGCAACATCCAGGTTATTTAAAAGTGTGTGTGTGTGTGAGATCGGTAATCAAGGGAGAGTGAATGAGCCCAACCCACAGAACTGCTTCGGGACTTGTTTCATAATCTCGAGTGTTGGTCTGAACCGTGGATTGAGTCCTTACTTCTCATGCAGGTTTGCAAAATGTTACGAACTCCATTAGCTTCAAACGTCTGCTGGTTTCTAATTATTCTATCGGAGCGATAACGAACAGCGTATTTGATCACGCAGGAATACCTGGAGCCATCCGCGGGTTCTGTACAACTGGTCAGGAGAGAAGGTTTGGGCTCCATGTGCTGGAGATTTAACGAGTTATTAACAAATCCAGAATGGTGATCGGTGAAAGGAAAGCACGCGCGAAGCCACGACACAGAGAATCCCGACATCCACAGGACCGAGGGACACCTGAAGAGCTCTGAGGGTTGTGGAGGTACAGTAACAAAGCACCTTTTCCCACATTCTCAGATTTGATCTCAAATTGGTACAATCTCAAGTTCATCAGAGTTTGGGGTGAGGCATCGATTTTCAGGACAATCAAAGCCATCCAACAAAAACTTTTTGAACCACGCTGTCTGTGATTAAACATCTTAGGAGTCATCTGAAGATGGATTGTAGCGGTGTGTATGTGGTTTGTAGACTTCATAGAGTTCATAGAGAAAATATTCTGGTTCAGTGCTCACATGCACAGCTTTGGGCATCACTGCTGGAGTGCACGTCTACGCCTCTCGGAGAAAATCCGCTGCAATGGCGGAATCTATTGGAGTCGTGCTGTAAGTGATTGCATCGTAATTGTCTGAACACCATAAGCAGGTTGTAACAGTTCGTAGCCAGAGTGTGTAGCAATTTCATAGATGATTACCAGGAACCGTCAGGAATTGGTGACAGTTCTGTGCGCTCTCATGAAGAGCTTCTTAACAACTTCCTCACATTTCCGAGAGCTCCAGCCCGTGAGTTTAAACCCAGTCCGAACTCCACACTCGAGCGAGCATCCGAAAGCTCAAAGACTTTATATAAACTACTTTAAGAGATGGCGCCTGGGTCTAAATGTTAAACTCCACATTTAGTTTTTTTTTTTTACTAAAGCTTCTGGAACGTGTTCAAATGGAAATATTCATGAGGAAGCTGTAGCCGCGCTGTCCGTCGACTCTGTGCACAGATCTCTTTATGGAGAGTGTGAACTGCTTACGCAGCAGGAGCGTCTCACACCTCCCCTTTCGCCCCTCACATCTCGCTAAGCAGAGAGCCAACAGTGTCCTGGGTAATCTGATAACACACTTAGCACAGGAAAGGAAAAGTCTCCTGAATTCATGTACAGTACTTCAGAGTTTCTGAAGAGTTCTTATCGGTTGCACTGGATGAATGGCCAGTAGGGGGCGTACTGAAAAAAATATTGCATAGTGGTTGGCTCCAAGGATACAGCTGTACCTCGGCGTACGGGTTTTCTCAAGGTGAAATTTCATGTTGTGAAACGCATTGGCCCATAGGAAATAATGTAAATACAGATAATCCGTTCCAGACGCCCAAAATAAGACCAATTTCTAACACTATATGTTTTCTATTTTTGCATATATTTTCAACAATCATAACATTCATAAAAGACACGTAAATGAAGTAAAATATGAAATAAATAGACATTAAATCTCACTTAACTTTAATTTATGATTCCTCTCGGCACCGGCTGCTTTTAAACCCAAACTGAAAGCGGCTCCCTTTTCTTCTTACTACCGTCCTTCATAATCTTCTTGCGATCCGCGGGGCTACGTTTTCACTAAATCTTACACATAATGTGAAAAAAACACAAAATTATGTAAACTGGCTTTGCTTGGCTTTCCACTGGCGGTGACGAGTTTTGGGCGGCTTCCGGATGTTCACGCAACCTAGCCGGTGTTTTGGTTCGGCGCGGTCCAGTCGCTCGTGTGCTGAAAATGCTTTTGTATTCTTGCAAAATTAAATTTGTTCAGGTGAAAATTCTGTACCACTGCGCTGAAATACAGTTTCAGGCAAAATGTGAGCTACTGTAGATAACGCTAGCTGACTAGCAATCTTTTGTGATATTACGCTGCTTGAGACAGCAGGGAGGATGTTTGATTTGCATATTTCTTCATATTCACAGAGATCCAGAGCAGCTTGATTTTTGTAAAGTGCGAACATTTAAAAAGAATGAAAAAAAACAATGGATCTTGTGACAGGGAATTGATCATTTCAATCAATGATACGAGTACGATAATAAGTTTATGCTAATCCAGACATTAGCGCTAAGAGCTAAGTTGCGTACACACACTGGAGATTTATTACCGTTCATTCATTAATAAAACCTCACAATTATGAGACATAACAACTGAACATGCATCTCGTTTACTCAAGTCCAAACTGTTTTCTTGCAGATTTTTGAACAAGCGTTACTGTATGACAATTTGATGTAAGCACAGTAAAAAATTATTCAAGGTTACGTACGATAACGGAACACATTCAAGCATAATGAAATGAAACTGTAAATAATGTTACAACATAATATTACAAAGTGTAACTTAACATAATGTAACTTAATGTGAGGTAACAGAACACAACGTCACCATACACAGTGTAACACAGCGTGACGTGACACAGAGTAACACAGTGATGTGACACAGAGTAACACAGTGATGTGACACAGAGTAACACAGTGATGTGACACAGAGTAACACAGCGTGACGTGACACAGAGTAACACAGTGATGTGACACAGAGTAACACAGTGATGTGACACAGAGTAACACAGTGACGTGACACAGAGTAACGCGGCGCGACGTGACACAGAGTAACGCGGCGCGACGTGACACAGAGTAACGCGGCGCGACGTGACACAGAGTAACGCGGCGCGACGTGACACAGAGTAACGCGGCGCGACGTGACACAGAGTAACGCGGCGCGACGTGACACAGAGTAACGCGGCGCGACGTGACACAGAGTAACGCGGCGCGACGTGACACAGAGTAACGCGGCGCGATGTGACACAGAGTAACGCGGCGCGACGTGACACAGAGTAACGCGGCGCGACGTGACACAGAGTAACGCGGCGCGACGTGACACAGAGTAACGCGGCGCGACGTGACACAGAGTAACGCGGCGCGACGTGACACAGAGTAACGCGGCGCGACGTGACACAGTGTAACACAGCGTGACGTGACACAGAGTAACACAGTGATGTGACACAGAGTAACACAGTGATGTGACACAGAGTAACGCGGCGCGATGTGACACAGTGTAACACAGCGTGACGTGACACAGAGTAACGCGGCGCGACGTGACACAGAGTAACGCGGCGCGACGTGACACAGAGTAACGCGGCGCGACGTGACACAGAGTAACGCGGCGCGACGTGACACAGAGTAACGCGGCGCGACGTGACACAGAGTAACACAGCGTGACGTGACACAGAGTAACACAGTGATGTGACACAGAGTAACACAGTGATGTGACACAGAGTAACACAGTGATGTGACACAGAGTAACGACGACAGAGTAACGCGACGTGACACACGTGTAACACAGTGACAGAGTAACGCGGCGCGATGTGACACAGTGTAACACAGCGTGACGTGACACAGAGTAACGCGGCGCGACGTGACACAGAGTAACGCGGCGCGACGTGACACAGAGTAACGCGGCGCGACGTGACACAGAGTAACGCGGCGCGACGTGACACAGAGTAACGCGGCGCGACGTGACACAGAGTAACGCGGCGCGACGTGACACAGAGTAACGCGGCGCGACGTGACACAGAGTAACGCGGCGCGACGTGACACAGAGTAACGCGGCGCGACGTGACACAGAGTAACGCGGCGCGACGTGACACAGAGTAACGCGGCGCGACGTGACACAGAGTAACGCGGCGCGACGTGACACAGAGTAACGCGGCGCGACGTGACACAGAGTAACGCGGCGCGACGTGACACAGAGTAACGCGGCGCGACGTGACACAGAGTAACGCGGCGATGTTACAGTGTAATGGAGCGTTCTGTTAAAAGTCTTACAGAACGTGGAGTCACTGATCCGGGAAAGAAGTGTTTAATGGGGAGTATTTGAGGGAGAATGGACCGGAAAGTCAGCTGTAAAAGAAAGGGAAGTTGAGGAAAAGGAGATATATAGGTGGCGCTGGTGCAGCTGGAAGAGGAAGAAGAAGTAACAGAATGATGTGTAACACGGTGTAGAGTAACACACTGTAACACTGGAATGTTAGTTTTTGGAATTGAAAGAGGAAAACACCGGTTTCAAACTATTCAAACAAGAAACAGTTTCAGTGACTTCAAAGCTAATTAAAAACATTGTTTTAATCTTTTTTTTATTGCAAATTGGAAATTGACATTTTTGTTCTTCGTATGTATTACAGTATATTCTACACTAAAGGCATCAGAAATATGAAATAATCTCTGATGAGTGAGACATTGAGATGCTTACTCGAGGTGAGCAGAAACATACCTGAGCGTTCCTCCAGGCTCCAATCTGAGGAACTCTGCATGAACTTCTCCTCTACAGCAGAGGTCTTCAGCAATGTAGAGAATTAAACAACGATACAGATACCAGGGAATGAAACCTAACGTAACGGTGCAGTGTAGTTTATCAAAACGCAACACGATGTAACAGATCCAATGTCATGTGACCTTGACGAAGATAACGAAGACCTTTATAGAGCTGTTTCATTCGAGTTGTGTATTATAATTATTGTCATTATTATTAATAAATCTTTTAGATCAGTGGTTCAGTTTTCGATTCATAATCGATTCACACTTTTTAAAAAGATTTAGGTAAAACTTACAGATGCTAAATCCTTTAAAATTGACACATTTTTAAAAAAATGTTACTACACAAGAAGTACAATCCGTTTTTTGAGAGAGTTGTGCTTCTAATTCTTCTTTCGAGTTACTTCTTGAGTACAATAGCGCCACCCACTGGACTGGAGTGTGGAGCAGAAGCAGACTGCTAGGAAAGAAAAGTTTGTATGTGAGACGTGACATTTAAACACTAAACAATTAATAACACAACTTGCACAACATTTCAGTGTTTATTATATACGTTTATTAACTTTTGCTAACACTGAGCTTTAGCGTGACTGAATCAAATTGAATTGAAAATCGCGACGTTTAAAAATGGGATCAAATCAAACGGGACAGAATGTTACAGCGTGTAGCGTCATGCGATGCATCGTAAAGAAACAGAACAGGATGTAACGTGAACTAAAGAACTGGACACAAGCGAGTGTCGCGGTTTGATGAAGCGCCGTCGAAGCAGCCGATTAAACCCGAGCCGCGTCCGGGAGTTTGTGTTTTTGCCGCAGCACAGCTTGGAGCTCCGAGGTCACCGCCAGCCGCTTCTTCAGCATTAAAACCTAATAAACACCGCGTTTATCCTTTAAGGGTGCGATTATCTGCTTTCTCGCAAAAGAATATGGAAATCTCATACACATCACGTTACGTTAGAGACACCGTGAACATTTTAATGCAGGAAAAATATACAGGAGCACGGTTTTAACCTAGTTTAGTAATTCCTCTGTTCCAGC
>QNUK01000588.1:195000-235000 GCA_013621035.1 Clarias magur
ATTGTCATTAGATAATTAATTGATTCATTTATTAATTAAACCATAATTAATAATTAATCAGTTAATTGAGTAATTTATTAACCCCTTGTTTTTATCCCTTAAAGTGTTTTATCAATCACTTGTCATTGATTAATTGTTACTTGTGATAAAATCACAATAGTAAAAAATGAACAATAACATACAGTATGCGGGATGAAGTGCCCTGCTGATGATGAGTGTCCAGTTTAGTTCAACACCTGATTAATATGAAACGCTGTACAGCTTGTGTAGTAACTTTCAATGTTACTTTTTGTACAACGTGATTCTGCTCCACACTCCGGTCCAGCAGGTGGCGGTATTGTAAGTTCTAAACCACCTGTAAACTTTGTGAAAAGTCTTTACTTTCAATCATCAAGTCTTGGTCTTCAAACAAGGCATATGGAGACTTCTGACGAATGACAAAGAGCTAAGAGGACCGAACGATTGAAACGGAAGACGTCTGTAGACTTCTAGATTTAAAACAAAAACCGACCCGATGTTTCAAGAAATCGAACCGTCTGTAACAGATTGATTAAGTCACACAAACACTCCGAATGAAATGGTGACGTTGTCCTTTTAAACACAGAATGCTGGTGCGTAAGCCGATTCTGAACACAGGGAACTTTCCCAGCGTTTACTTTTATACACATCGATCAGCTGTAGCAATCATAATAATAATAATCATCATCATAATAATAATAATAATAATAATCATCATCATAATAATCAATAATAATAATAATAATAATAATAATAATAATGCCTTTCAGATTAAACCAAGGATAAATTAAACAATGAGACAAGATAACACTGATAACAGATACCGTTGAGAGACGATTAAGACAAAATGAAATAAAAAGAGACAATGTTTAAGACATTTAAAAACAAATGATGATAAAGTCTCCGCCTCCACATTGAGTTCTGTCACCAAAACATCTCCACTGGACCTCTGAAGGTGTGTGTGGTATCTGGCACCGAGCCGTCCGTCGCAGATGTGAAGCCTCCATGGATCGGACTTGTTCAGTGATCGGACTAAGACCTGGAGAATCTTGGAGTCAGCACCTCAAAGTTCCTCAAACTGTTTGTGTGCAGTGTGTGTCAGGCGCATCATCTTGTCAGAGGGACGCCCGCATTAATGGAAGGACCTGAGGTTTCCCAGCATCACACACTGCCTCCGCCCACTCGCCTTCTTCCCAGATAAGTGTCTCACGTCTGACTGTCCGCATCAGACCAGACCTCCTTCTCCCGTCGCTCAGGGGTCCAGTCGGTGGAGGACGCGGCCCGGCACGGACACCCTGACCGCTCTGCAGCCATGCGGCTCCGTACACACCAGACTGTGACGCGCTGTGTGTCCTGACCGCTTTCTTTTTCAGCAGTTTAAGCTACAGGAGATTTCCAACCGAACAGACCGCTAGCCCGTGCAGATTAATGAGCCTCGGATGCTCCTGACTCGGTCACCAGGACTCCGTCCGAGGTCCTGACCACCGCACACCAGTAGACCTGGGATTTTTTAAGATCACAATCACACATCACAATGGAGCGCTTGTTGACGTCTCTCGGATCTTCTTCACGCTTGCCCATTTGTCCTGCTCCAAGCCCAGCACTCCACTCCACTCTAACCAGATAATCCATGTTGTTCCCTTCACCTGTCAGTGCTTTTATGGCTGATGGGTGTATTTATTTTTGTCCTCGGCCAGCTCTGTGATCAAGCGTGTTGCAGTTATCTTATGACTCAGAGGCATTTGTACCGAGAGCTGACTCCTCTCAACTCGCCCTGCATTGCTCACTTGCTCTTACCTAACTCGCTCGCCCAGAAAAAAGCTCTTTATAATAAGAGAATCACTGTAATTATACACAAGTACCGTCATTTCAGGGAAAAAATAGTGAAACACAATACTTATTAGAAAGGGATATTAATGCTGCTGCTGCTGCTGCTGTTGGATGAACAGTACGGCAGTTTATAAATAAGTTGTTTCTTACTACTATTACTACTGATAATAAGAAGAAGAAGAATAATGAATGTAATGGAACAGATCTCAGCGAGGACGTCGAGCATCACACAGCCTCGGAAAATAAAACCACGAGACAAGAAGTGTGTTGAAACAGTCACCAGTAAAAACAATCCATCATTAGCATCTGGAAATCGCAGCCAAAACTAAAAATAACCCGCCACATGACTGCTTCTGGTTGTTAAATCAAGCTAATCAAACCCTGTGATGAGCGCGCGAGCGAGCAGCACAAACACAGAGCGCAGGAACGCGGAGAGAAGCAGTAAGTCAGCGATGAGTCAGTGCTCGCCGTGCCGCATTGCTAATTACCCCTGCCTTTAATTCATCCACAGCTCTCGAGTCCTCCTCGTCCTCCGTCTACCGCTGCACCATTTCAAACATCATCCATAACTGACCTGCTTTTTGTTGTTCTTTTTGTTGTTTGTGGTGAGACGATGGCTGCCATAAATACACCCGTCAGCATTAACATTAGCGCTCAAGAAGCCAATTCTCACTAAATCTCATGGCAAGGCCTCTGGGGGGCGCTGTGGTGTCTGGCACCTGGATGTTAGCGGTGGATCGTTTGGGTGTAGTTTGTCCGGTGCGAGTCATGCGGTTTGATCGTATTGGGATCTGTGGCGTTTGGAGGCGGGGTCAGGGGCTGTGCGTCTTCTGATGGCAATTTTTTTTTGTGATTTGTGCTGCATTGGATTTTTTGTGGGATCGGACCGAACGGACAGGCCTCCTTCAGTGCCTGGCAGAACTAACCCGCCGCGACTGGTGGAGCTAGCAACCGACGGTTAGCAGGTCAGAGTAGGGTTAAACTAGGGTTAATGGTACTCTGTATAAACCATGGAGGTGGTGGACAGGCCTGAGAAACTCTCCAGAACACTTTAGAATATCAGCAACATCAGAAAGAACTTCCGGGTTCTGGGGTCAAATCCCAAAGAACGTTAAATGTACAGCTAGTGCACTATGTAGGGTGTACACTCCCTTGTTCCACACTCCGAGTAGTGCCCTTCATCAGGGGTTAGAGAGGGATTTGGGATTCAGCCTCGTGTTAGAAGCTAGTTAGCTTTGTAGCTAAGCGTTAGCCGTGAACATACGGTTCAGAGGCGCTTCAGAAGGACTTAGTGCAGAGACGTGAGGCGTGTTGTTTAAGACGACATAACGTTATCAGATGTGTGTTGTGTTGTCTTAGAAGTTATTGTACCGTCTGTTACAGAACTCAGTGAGGATGGGATAAGGAGCTTGTCTTGCTTTGTCATTTTAACTGGTGGTTTTAGTCAACACACAACATTTTAATAAGAAATAATTCTAGTTTAGACGCTCGACTGTTTCTTGTTGATGTAAATCTTAAACTATTTCTTGTTCTAGTTTCCATACGCTTGCGAGTCGTGGCTGAGAGTTATCGCCGCGTTCCCGTACAGTCTGGACCTCACTCCAAGCCACTTCCACATGCTAGAGGCATTAATGGAGTTCCTGGGAGGCCGGGGTTTCAGACATAAAGCCAATGAGAAAACTTTCTATCATGATTGGGTGTCTAAGCTCCAGTGAGACACTGTGATAAGTGCATCAGTGTATCAGGGGATTATATAAAGGGAGTGTTTACTCTCAGAGCCGTGTTCTGTTATTCTGCACAATCAACAGTCCCGCTTTGACCCGAACACCTTGTGTAAATTGTGCTTCATTCTCCTGAATATTTTACACTGGAAGAAAAGACCTAATCATTACAGCTTGACGATGGCGAGATTGAAACTCATAACCTTCTGACCTGCAGCTAACATCCGAAACCAGCAGGTGAACACACTCCATGAGTTTTCCTACACAGTGGACAGTCCTGTATAAACCCAGAGATTTCCCTCCATGCTTCGCGTTTTCTCCGATGTCTCAGTTAGCCTCATTTACCTGAAGCGCTCCCGGAGAACGAGTGGTTACTATAGAAACGATAAGGTTTAACGAGATTGAGATCGTTAGTGTAAACCTGTGACTCGAGAATTCATGATCAAGAGTTCATGAGGCTGCCGTTATTATTAATATACAGCGTGTTAATGTTAACACGCGGACAGATAAAGGAATAACTAGCGGGTTTGCGCGAGAGTGTTGGCGAGGAAGCGTGAGTTCTGAGGTTCGAGAGCGCGCGGGGTTGATCAGTGCGGTTTCCTGCTGTTGTCTCCTCCCAGCATCGAGGAGGCAGAAGAGCAGAAACAGATGCACCGGGTCACACTGACCTTGTGTGAGTGTGTGTGTGTGAGTGAGTGTGTGTATGGACTACGAAACGTCCAGGGGCCGAAGATCAGCCCCTGATTTGCAGGCAGAACGTACGTGCCGCTCAGCAGGCTGAGACGTGAGAGATGCGAGACACGTGAGCGCGTCTCAGACACACGGAGGTCATTTACGTCTAATGAATCACACGCTCAGAGAGCCGCGACGCCCCGCGCTTATCGCCGTGTGCGCCAGCTTTACAGATTTAACGTTAAACATTCCAGCACACACACACACACACACACACACACACACACACACACACACACACACTGAGAGATGATGCTCGCTCAGTGTGCATATGTGATTATAAATAGTGCAGAATGCTGTTACTCTGAGAATCGAGGGTCTCCTGGCGCCGTGTCACGGGACGAGTTTCAGAACCAATCGGAGACGCTCGTCTCGCTTCACGGACACGGAGGAACCACAGCGAGCGCTCAGAACTCAGATCCTAGCATCCTCACCAGGTTCTCTTCCCGTGTGTGAGAGGAATAAATCACCGCAGAGACGCGCTGTTACGGGAAAATAATCCACCCGGACAGTGCGACGCCTGTCCACACCAGCCTGTGGCTACACCTGTCCCAGTGTTTACATTCAAACAACGGACGGCCGTGTCGTTACAGGTCCGGCAGAAACACAGTGCCGCTCCCTCACCAGATCTGCTTTTATTTACTGACTGAATGATTCAGCTCACGAGGAGGCGACACACGCGTGTCCTGATCTCATGGTCTGTCAGAGCCGCGCAGATTTAAACCCGTCGTGGCGAAGTCGTTCCGCTCCGCGTGTAAAACACTGGGGTTTGTGAGCGAGCGCGGCGCTACCCGCGCGCTCCTGTCCACTCCTGACTCTCCTCAGACCGCCTCAGGCTGGAATCTCAGGTTTTATTGGACGCTAAATATTTCATCCGAAGCTTCAGGACTAAACGCCATCGAGCTGCAGGATACAGAGCGGCGATTTAAAGCCTCAGCCAGATTTATAAAACACTTCATATTACTGAGAGGTTCTTAGAATCAAATCATGTTAATATTCAGGTCTTACACAAGTGGACAAAACTGTTGGTACCCTTCTGTTAAAGAAAGAAAAACCCACAAGGGTCAGTGACGTTTTTGTCCAGGCCGGTTTCATTAGTTTGTTTTCTTTAAATGCTTCTTCTGAACCACAATTTAAAAGCAACGTCTCATATTCAGTCATAATTTTCACTCAGTTGTTTGTTACTTTGTCAGTTTCAACATATTTCAGTATCTTTCTTACTTTTTACACTTTTTAAATTAATTGTTGGCAATCAATAAAACCACAAATAAAAGTATGAATACACACGAAAAATACGTAAATCATAAACAAGAATTATGTATTAAAAATGTATAAAAGTAGGTGAGATAAAACAAGTACAAACTATTAGAAGCAGGTAAACCTTTTGTTTAAAAAATGATTTAAAATGTGTGTTTTTGTACTTATGTGGTAAGATAAAAAAAGAAACTTACAAAAACAATAACAAAAAATATTTGTTGTCTTATTGTGCACCAGGAAAAACGATTAAAAAGTTTTGTATTGTTTTCTTATTTTTATTAAAAGCATAAAAAATGGATAAATTTATAAATATTTAGAAAATGATATCTTAATAATATCTGTATGTTTTTTCTTTGTATTTTTGTTTGTCTGACCAGCGTGCTAAAACAAGGAGAAACTTTTTTTTTATTAAGTTAGTATTAAACATATATTTTTACTTTAATTTGATCGCTTTTCGATTTAAAAAATGAATAAACACAACTTCGAGAAATTTTAAAGGTTAAAAATATATTTTTTCTGTTCATGTAGATTTAGATTTTTTTTCTTACTTTGTGTGATGTACAAAGAAAATTATAATTTTAACTTAAAATTAATAGATCAGTGTAACAAACAAAAAATTTTCTATTTAAATGTCAAGACTTGTTAGATGAAATAAGAAGAAAAATTTTACTGATAAAAAAATAACAAGAAGAATAAAATGCTTCCCTGTTGTTGTGTAAAAGATAAATAAAATTATACATAAAATGAAAGAACAAAACGTACAGAGGCATAAATGACCCGTTTCAGCGATTTGTTATTGTTTAATTCTTTTTAATTTGTCAAAAAATGTACACAAATAATTTTTAAAAAATAATCACAAATAATACAAAACAAATCACAGCTCTGGCAGAAATGTCTTTAATTCGCAAATTTTACAACGAAACGTCCGCCATTTTGAAATCTGTTCCTGTTTGATGGTGTTCTGAGTCGAGAGATAAAGAGAGGAGGTGTGTGTGTGTGTGTGTGTGTGTGTGTGTGTGTGTGTGTTTGAGGTGAGGCCCTCTTATGCAAGTTAGAGTCCAAGTGAGCGTGGGAAGTGTGCAGTATAAACCACACACACACACCCTCGTACACATGTACACATAAACGCACGCACACACACACACACACACACACACACACACACACACACACACACACACACACACTCACAAGAGGATCAGAGCAAAAAAAGAGAGGGGGAGTGTATTCCATTTCAGGAGAACACAGTTCATGTTTCATGTGTGTGTGTGTGTGTGTGTGTGTGTGTGTTTATGAGAGAGAGAGGTGCCACCATTTTGAGAGCTCAACTTCTCCAAAGCACAGAGGAGCGCTGACTGAAGCAGTTCGGAGTGTTTGGACGTTTCTGTGTAATGGTGATGTTTATCTGAGAGCGGTGTAGAAGAATGGCCCTGCTGCCTGCCCTGTAGCCCCGCCCCCTGAGGGCAAGTCTGAGTGACTGCGCTGCTCCACTCCACTCGTGCTTTGACATATTTATAACCGCTGCACGTCGTAGCTACTCGTCAGTTTTATATCCATCAGTGAAAAAACACTAGATGAAGAATTCTTCCTCTGACGCTCGTTAGCGCTGTCACTATCCGCGCGCGCGCATGTGTGTGATAATCCAGCGGAAAACAGCGTGCCGATTGAGGACAAGCGTTACTACACAATGACTTGTGCTACACGGCACAGAATCTAATCTCCATCTAATCTAGAAAAGCGTGCTACTTGCTAAGAATAAACACCAGCCTAACTACCACCAATTGGTTTCTTAGATCGTTCGTAGCCGTAACGCAGGGACGTAGGCTGAAAGGAAGGGGCGTGGCCACACATATCACCTGCATGTTACAGTGTCACAGGAACCCGGCTGTGAGTACGGACGAATCGCTAGCATTAGCATTTTACCTGGTGTTTTGGATTACTCACTTGCTAACAAAGACTTACAAATCTGAAGTCAGGTGTTGCTAATAACTGTACACGATTTTAGCTGTAAAAGAACAGAAAGTTTTAATGGATACAATATTTTCCTGAAAACGCTTAAATCGTCCAATCTGACAAACATCTGTCTCACATACAGCCTGATAGTCAGCTAGCCTGCGTTTTTTATTCTTCCTATTGAAAGTTATGACTACAATTGTCTTCAGTGGCTAATGCAACTAGCCATCAAACATGTAGCTATCAAACGTAAAATTCTAGTTAATTGTAAATATCAGTTATTTGCAGAATGTTTGTTTTAACTGGAATTAATTTGCTAATTTATACACATTTTTTTTAACCAAGTTTGACTTACTAAAGCTAAATATGATATTAAATATGGTGATATGATATTCTTGTCACATCCTGTATCACTTTAACGCAACAGTTTTCGCTGTTTGTCTTGTTGCGTCTTTGTTCTCGTGCGTTGAGCTGATTCGGTGAAGAAAAACTACAGGCCTCTTTATTATTTTCCCCGCAGCAGTAGACGTGTAAATCGATCTGTCGCTAGCTGCTGATGAAAAGCGCGGCTCCAGCCTCCATCATCTGGAGCGGTTTAAATATTTGGACAAGTACACGGCGGCGCATTCATACGGCTGACACGGGCTTGTTTGGAAAGTGCCCCTTAGGTTAAATGTTGTAATTATGATGTCAGATGAAATGGGTGTTAATTCGTCTCTCGGCTTCCTCCGCTCGCTCGCTAGCTCACTGGTGAGTGATGAATCTCGATCCTGCAGCTCTTTGCCACGCAGTCTGAAGAGCTCGCTAGCGCGTTTACGGCTCGGTGGCGAGACGAGCTGAAACACGACCTGAGGTGATCCCGTTCACCAGGTGGAGAATCCTCTCGCGTGCCGGCTTCTCACCAGCACTTCGGTTAG
This sequence comes from Clarias magur, assembly GCA_013621035.1. NCBI lineage: Eukaryota > Metazoa > Chordata > Actinopteri > Siluriformes > Clariidae > Clarias > Clarias magur. The sequence goes on from QNUK01000588.1 coordinate 203,429, forward strand.
ATAACGGCGTGGCAGCGGTTTAATACACTTCCAGAAGTCAACCTAGAATAAAGCATGATCTTTACATTGGAGCCTCGGTTCCTCCATCGCTCCGGGAGCAGAACCTCATACCTGACATGTTCTGCTTTTCTGTTCATCGTGTTTGTACAGAGTGTTTATTCGAGTTGACCTCCCTCATTAACACAATGTACCAGGGCCTAATTAACAACTATGACATTCTCATTAGTTAAGAAATAACATCAGGTGACAACAGCAACAAGAAAAAAACACAACAAACGTAAGAGTTGCAGTGTTTCACCCCTGATACAGTAAGTAAAACCATAGAACCATTCAAAGAGGGTGTGCTTACTTTTCCTCGATACTGCCTTAATGTCTTTACACTTCTGTGACGTGATTGGCTGATTGGATAATCTCACAAACGAGTGGCACCTGGTTTAAACTGATCGTGTAAGACGTAGGGTTTGGATGCTAATAAACAACAAAATGGCGGATTTTTCAACCAGCGTACTAACAATGTGCGCATGCTAATGATTTAATATGATACTAGAGCACAAGTCTGTTTCTTTTCCTTTTTTAATACTGTCCAAGGTCGAGCGGGCTGGCGGCGTTTCACAGCACATTAGCACCTCGAGTGCTGCTCCATTTGATAGGTTTGATGTGAGGAGGACTTGGGGGGACATTAAACGCTGTTGAAGTAATGGCTGACCCTTAGCATGCGTGATTGGCCGATCGTTCATGCCTGGGATTATGACATCACCACCCCGCCCTCCCTGAAACGTGGTCTCTCACAGATCTGGAATGTTCCGGGAAGACATTCGGTCTGCGTCCGCGTTGTGAGTCGAGTCAAAACCGCTACACGACATGAAATGTGACAGTTTCAAAGAAAGTTTAGCGCTAGGTGGATTAGCTAGCATGGATGATTTTTACCTGTCTTGTTTGAGGTAGCTGGAAAACGTCAGCTAGGGTAGCATTAGATACAGTATTAATCTCAAAGAGAAATTGCAACCGATTTGTTAGCAGTTGTGAACAAATTTGTTAGCTTGTTCATGCTACCGAAGACAAAGCAACATTTTTTTGAGCAATTTAATTTCCTGCTTCTGTCAGAAGAAAATGTAAAAATTGTACAAATAATTTAGAGGTGAGTAAACATAGCTAGTACAGTTAGCGCCCTTTGCTAATCTAATCTGAGGACGGAGCTCAGCGTAACGTGTGGGGTAACATCAGTTTGCTAACATCTTGACGCTACGTTACACAGTTGTACGCCGTGTCAAGTCGCTGTGAACTGTTGTGAGGAGCTTAGCTAGCACTTCTCTCGCTAGCACTTCTCTCGCTAGCAGACACAGTCTCTCAGATTTGCTCCTCAAAATGGCAGCCGCATGAAACAGGAAGTGAAACAGGAAACAGATAAACGTCTGATAAAATTAGAAGAGTGAAAAGGATAAAGAATTCATTAAAGAAATAAATTACAATATCACTCCGAGACTTTAAAGAGGAAAGATGTTAAATTATTTTTGTTTTTTTCTTTTTTTAACTCACCCTATAATTGTTTTTGGTTAAATTCAGTCGTATACGTGACGCATCAGACGGCGCGGTAATGAAGTCGTAGCAGAGGATAAACAAAAGAAGAGGCTGCGCGGTGGGAAACCGATTAGCCCCCCGATGGAAGAACGGCGTAGCGGGTTTTTTCTTTTTTCTTTTTTTTTTTTTACAAAAATGAGCTCTAATGAGCGACAGACATAAAGCGACAAACAAGAGACGGAGAGAGGAGCTGATGGAAATGAAAAAACAAAAACAAAATGGCGTTATCGTCACAACGTTATCTCGTACTGTCGAGTTTTTATTTTTGCAAGGAACTGATACACAGAGAGAGAGAGAGAGAGAGAGAGGATGATGAATTGAAACGTCTGCGGTGTTAACCATCTCGCTTATCTCTGTCAAGCGGCTCTGTTGCCATGGTGTCACGGCGGTGTTGCCACGGCTACCGGCGTGTTAGCACAACATCGACAGAGTGTTGTCACAGTGAGCCCAGCTGTTGCCATGGAGGAATTTCACCCCAGACAGAGCTCACGCTCATCACCCACACACACACACACACACACACACACTCACACACACGCACACACACACACTCATGCTCATCACACACACTCACACAGACACACACACACACACACACACACGTTATTAGAAGATGCAGATTCATTCACACTGATCAGGTCACGTGTGTATTCAAATTTCAAATTTCAAATTCAAATTTTATTTGTCACATACACAGGTGTACTGCAGGTCTTTATTGCATGACGTGATTTTTAACGTGTAAACGTAAACGATGCAGATCAAGCACTTTTTTCTTTGTTGCGTTTCCCCGAGTGTTTTGTGTTCCCCCCTGAACCGTTCCATGTTCCTGTTTCCTGGTTTGAGTTCCGCTTGTGTTTCATACTGTATGTTTTGATTATGTTTGTTTAATTTCTCCACATGATCACTTGATTATATTTCTGTTTAAGTTACATGTCCTAAAACAATTTTTTTCGGTTGTTTTTAATACTTTTATAGGAACATGTGGTTAATTGACTTACTATATATTTCTGATTCATTTATTGATATTCTTCTTTGTTAGTATTATTTATCCACTTTCAGGACTTTTGAGACAAACTGGGTTTAAACTTCCCTCGAAAACTCACTGATCTGTTCATCCATCTTTGAGGTTCAGGTTGTACAGTCGTTCCCTGTTTGTTTTGGTGTGAGCCGCGCTGTGTCAGTGTTTTGTGACGGTTTGGTCTTGTTGGTCCGTTACGGTCAGTTCTGTGCCTGTGCCTGTACATAGGAACCATCGCGTTGATCGGCTCTGGTGAGTGATGTGTATAGAAAAAACACAATAAGCACAAACAGGGTCAGAATTGTGACAGGTTTTAATGACACTTGCTTACACAAGGAAATGTGATCAAAATCTAATTAGTTAACAAAATACGGTCCGCTCCGTCTGGACACGACTGGAGCAGAATAAGTCATGTAGCATTGCTCAGGACCCTCAGACTCACAGAGGACAAAGTACCGCAACACTTCACCAGCAGGACAAGACGAAGACCAGACACACATGGAATATAAAGGACATCAGCATCACTTCAGCAGGAAAGTGGACGTAACAAATTTACAAACACACACAGACTTAAACCTGAAAGCACAAAAAACTTGGATCAGTTCAGCTTCCTGTTTGAACCCTTTTGTTTCCGCTCTGCACACTAAACACAGCAGGTAGCTTTTATTGTCTACATCCTATTTTTAATGAATATTTTAACCAGAAGTTGTTTGTTCAGTTTGTCATCGTCTAATCCAGACATTTAACGCTAAATAAGCGAGCGCGTGCACTGACTCCGCGACAATAGATAAAGATAAAGACCATCTGCGAGCCAATAGAATAATGCGCTTATTGTCACCTGGAAAATAGTCTGGAGAAGTTGTGTGGGGCCCAATATATGGCGGTCACAGTAGCCACGCCCACCCCGGGGGAAAAAGTGCCGTATTCACACAAAACAGCGCTGGATGGTGTGATGTCATCAGACACAAAACTGCTCATAAGTTCTCTTCTGCTCAACGTTTTGATTTGGTTTAACTTCAGGTAAATACAGACGGACCGGCAAAGTTTCATTACATTCTGTCCAGACAGGTTACGTGATGCTGTGACAAAACCTGATTAGACGGACAGACAGACAGACGAACAGACAGACGGACAGACAGACAGACAGACAGACAGACGGACAGACAGACGGACAGACAGACGAACAGACAGACGGACAGACGGACAGACGGACAGACGGACAGACAGACGGACAGACAGACGGACAGACAGACGGACAGACAGACGGACAGACGGACAGACGGACAGACGGACAGACAGACGGACAGACAGACGGACAGACAGACACATTCTTTCTGGTCCTCCAGTGTATGAAACGTAATGATGTCATAGAAAGGACGAGTTCTGACCCGATGTACAGACAAAACCTTTAATATTTACAGTATAGAGATTTCATTTACTTGTTTACTTACTTATTTGCTCTTTTACTTAATTCCTGGGTTTGTTTGTTCATTTGTTTATGATTATTCCCCCACATAAGCACTGTAATTTAAATATAAGCAGCTAATGTTCAAATTTAGTTCTTTATTTTTTTATCTCTGTTTCAGTATTTAATGTTTTTTAAATGTATTTTCTGATAGAAAAATTACATTACTGGTAAAAGAAAAAAAAAGTATGAATTCTATTTTTGTAGACATTAAATAAAGCTTTGTGAAATCATTTAAATTTCAATCATTAAAAAGTTCTGGCGCCTACAGTAGGTTGTGGAACGAACAGCAGAGTCTTTGACGATCTTTAAACGACGACTCAAGACGTATGGATTAATACTTGGACTAACCGATGAGTTTTTGAACAGGGTCAAGGTCGAGGCAAGGTCACGGTCACGTCCTTCCCGTTCAGCCGCAGACTTCTGCAGCTAGACGGAGTAGAGTTTCAGTCTCGGCTTCCAGTCGACCGTTCTGACATTTCCGTCTCGTCCTCGTGCCGTCGCTACTCTCTGTGCCGTGCACTCCGCGGTGGAGTGATGATGATACGGCTCTGTTGTGTTGTGGTTGTGAATAGAAGGTCACCGCTGAATAATTTCCCTCGCCGTCGTCGTTCTCGGTGAACCCGGCAGCTGCAGCGGGAGTTAATAGCACTTAATGACGCTCCGCGCGTCGCCCGCGTTCACCCCAGAGACGCTCGGTCAGGCCGCCTCTCAGCCTCGCTGCCTCGCCGCTCATCTCCGCCACATCATTAACCACGAGACGCAGCTTCACAACTCCGGTGTCCTGATTTGCATCGAGCCAAAGACGAGCCGAATACGAGTCGCGGGAAAAGTTATCGTAGCAGAAAGGTCGCAGCGACTTCTTCACTAACACACGCTCGCTTGTTTCAAGGATGTCATGATATCATACACTTACTGTGTGTAACAACGTGAAGCTCGACCGTACGCAGTCTCGGAGTCGTGGACGCTGTCCTGCTGTGATCTGTGTGTGTGTGTGTGTGTGTGTGTGTGTGTGTGAGAGTGAGAGTGGAAAAGATTCTCTCCAGGACCTGAGCTGTAGTAATACTAACTGAAGTCGGTGATGATTTTCCTGTAACATCATGTCTCAGAGTGTGTTACTACTCTCTCTCTCACACACACGCGCGCGCACACACACACACACACACACACACACACACACACACACACACACACACGTCAGGGTGGAGAAGATCAGAGGGAGATCATTAACGGCTCTGCTTTACGTTACAGAGACTTCATTACAGCTTCCACTTCAAACTGAGGATCTGACTGTGCACAAGTACACAACTCACACACACACACTGTCTCACACACGTGTGCTCACGTTTGTCAGATACATCTCAGTAACCACCACACACACACACACACACACACACACACACACTAATTCCAACATCCTAACAATGTTTGTGTAATTTTTTCCATCACTGCTGGGAACGTTCATAAAATATACAGCAACCAGCCGAGCGGTAATGGCACGACAGATACGTGAGTGTGTGTGTGTGTGTGTGTGTGTGTGTTTGAGCAACAGCAGGCCTTTTGTTATAATGGTCGGACACACACTGAGCCATAAACCTGCGTCATGTCAGAGTGATGGAGCTCAGTGACACACACATTAAACTTTCATCTGCATTTTAAATGTGTACAAACTAAATAAACACAACAGCGCTGCAGCCGCATACACACACATACACACACACACATACACACACACACACACGCATACACACGCATACACACGCATACACACGCATGCGACGCCTCAGGAGTAAATCCCTGAAATAACTGAAATTACGCAAGAAATGTGCCGCGGCATACAAACCATTTTCATCATACGAGTGAACAAAGTGAACCGATCGCCGGCTAAGTCGCGCATACGTCCAGCAGCCGCTAAGAACACGTTTGTGTCAGTGGAAAAGCAAGTGAAGTGAGTTTACACATTTTTTGTGGGTTTTTTTGCATTTTGTGTAAGATTTAGTGAAGATGTACAGTAGCACCACGAGTCCGAAGAATGTTACCAAGGACGATAACAAGAAGAAAAGAGAGACGCTTAGCATAAGTATATAATACAAATAATGCAAATATTATTATTATTATTACTTTTTTAAACAGGTGTTTAATAATTAGAACTGTTTAACACTGAGATTTATTTCATATTTTGTCACTGTTATTTATTTAATCAGAATTTTTATTCAGTCAAAATGCATCTCAAAATGGTGGAGTGAATTCTAAAAATAAAGAAAAACATAAAATGAAATACAATTTGAATATTAATAACAAGTCATGTTAATATAAAAAGAGTAATAATAAAGTAGAATAAAAATACATGAATAAACAAATCATTTAAGGTAAGTGTAGTAAAAACAAAAAGACCCCAAAAAAGGTTTTTTAAAAACAAATACAATAAAAAATTTTAATGTTTTTTTTTTTAACTAATCAATGATTATTGAAAAAAAAAATCGGCACTGTTCCATTCGTAAGGGAACGCGAGTGCTGATGAGAATTAAAGACGATTCAGATCATCATTTATCTGCTTATCAGAGTTTATTTATTTATAAACACTTAAGTACAAGCTAAAGCTTTTATAATTTGTTATTTTTTTCAATAAATATAAGTCCAGTTTGCTTATTAATAAATAAATCATAAACACTGCAAACTGCTGCACCATCAATTTGTAATCTGCGGTTCCTCGAATTCGCTGTAGTTATACTACTATATGCAGTAATAATCTTTGTTGTGTGTGTGTGTGTGTGTGTGTGTGTGAGTTTGTTATTTATGTGCATGCTTGATGGAGTTAGCAGGTGGGAGATCAATTTCCTTAGCAGCCCTGATGGATGTTTCAGTTCAGTGAAACTGTGTGTGTGTGTGTGTGTGTGTGTGTGTGTGTGTGTGTGTTTCTTGCAGAAGGCCACAGCATTGATGTCAGTGTTTATGGGACGCGTCTCCTAATCATATCAATTGATCTTTATCTGCTTACTTTATCACCACGTCAACTCGAACCCTACACACATTACTGATACTCACACGGAAACTTCCGGAATAAATCACCATAAAAAGTTCTCATGAACAACATTTTAAAAATTCATCACATCTTTCGAGCAATCAGTGATGTTATTTATTTATATGTATATTAGAAGGAAAACAGCCGAGTGGAGGGTGAAGCTCTGTTCTGTTTAACAGAGTTGTCAATGCTGCACCTAGTGGCCAAACATGGGAACTGCAGCAAAGGTAACAAGAGGTGTATTGAGGCAGGAATCACGCTGCCCCATGCTCAGAGTCACGGCAGCACAGGTTTACACCAAACTGCGCTCATTTTATTTTAAAGACTTGTGTCATAGCATGGAATTAAGTGTAATCGGTTTTAACAAACAAAGGTTTTGCAAATGCAGAGAACGGAGCTCGTTTATTGATCTATTTTAGTAAAGCGGTAAAGGTTTCCACTTTGAAGGTGAAAAAGTTTCAGAAACTCCTCGGTAAAGAGCTGAAGTGAGTGATCGCGGTGAGGCTGAAAAACGACTAGAAGTTATTTTGATTATGATACAAATACGCAATTGCTAATTCCTTTTTTTAACCGCGTGTAGCTCGTTGTTTATACACCGTCATATCCATCATAATCACATGACTGACCGGTTCAGCTCCTCCGAATATCTCCTAGAGACCCGAGCAGTACCGCGTAGCAGAAGAGATGATGTAGAGGCGATATTAAAAGTGTATAAAAGTTACGTGTACAGTAAACTCACACGCACTCAGGTTGAAGGCGAACGTTTTTTCATGAATCTCCAGGATGTTCGTTGCTCGTGTAAACGCTCGTGCATATAAAACTCCTCAGATCCGTCTTGTTAAACGAGGCTGTAGCCGGGACTCTGCTGAAGTTCTTGCCCCACCACGGAGACTTCACACTTCTCCGTACCGCGCGTTCCGGTGTGTAGCGCAGACGCTACGTGGATAATGATTTTACATGCTCTGACAGCAAAGCGTCAGATTTAACGCCTAATGCACTCGGGAGTTTACGCGGTGAGCGAGATTCCTCCATCACCTCGAGCAACTCCTGATAATCTGGATAAACGGGACGATTTCCATTTCTCATTTTCTCCTGTTTCACACTCTATTATGACAGACCGGCGTTTGCGATTCCTGTCCCGCAGGGCGAGAGTGTTTCAGCAGCAGCTTCGGCTAATCACGTCACTGTCAAAACCTCGATTAGCTGCATCAGCCGTATGAGGACGCAGCGAACCGCGAGCGCTGCTCTGCACTGGAACGCATCAGTGTGTGTGTGTGTGTGTGTGTGTGTATGTGAGAAACACTGAAATACTGATGTTAATGTTCAGAGATTTTACCTCCAGAGATTTAAGATCGGTGTGGCGACCCGACAAGACAGAGTGTCTCGTCATACAGTATCCTGCGTTCTGATTGGTCCGTCCGGAGGGTTCTGATTGGTTCTCTATTACTGTACAGGAACACCTCACACACCGGGACCTCCTGATGCTCTACTGGAAACTGTTATAACAGTGCTGGTCTAATGTTTATGGAGCTTTGATGTGACAATAAAGACGAACTGCTGGTGAGGGAACGATGATGTAGATGAGGATGATGTAACGGGAAATTATTTCGGTTTGTCGACACTTCGCAAAAATAAATGTGACTAGAAATGAATAAAAATTGGACAATTTGCTTTCCAGTGGTTTATTGAAATTGTGTACTGTATTTCAAGTGCTGGATTCACTTTTTGAATTCTTTAGGTACATTTAGGGTACTTTATTCAAATTCAGATGACTTTATTTAAATTGTGAGTGCATTATTTAAATTTCAAGTGCTTTACTTAAAGCCTGAGTATTTTTATCATTTGGATTGCTTTAGTGCTTAATTTCATTTTTTGTGCTTTAAAAAAACAGTTTCGTGAAGAAAAAAAAATAAATTTTTTGAGTGCTTTAGTTATATGTGACTTTATTTATATGTGAGTAATGCACTCGAAGTGTGAAAAAAGTACTCGAAATTTAAATAAAGCATTACTTACATTTCAATTGCTTTACTTGAATTGAGTACTCCTTTAAAATTTTTTATATTTTATTCAACTTCTGATGACTTTTGATGACTTTTGACTTTTCTGATGATTTAAATCTTGATTCACTTTTTCAAATTTCGAATGCCTACAATTTTGAATGCATTATTCAAATTCCGAGTATTTTATTCAAATTCCGATTGCTTTTTATTTTTTTTCAGTGCTTTATTCCTCAATCATTCTACGTTCATGTTACTGAATGACAAAACAGACAAGTGTTTAGATTTTTTTTTTCTTAATTCTACATCAGTTAGGTGTGACACTACATTGTGATCTTATTGACCGCACCATGAGGGGCGTGTAACCGACGTTTCACCTCAGTCATTAAATGTGGACTGAGACCTTTGAAGTGAAATAAAGCACGTTGAGTCGTAGCAGAGATCGTTGGCGTCCCTGGTGCGCGGACAGTACGGAGCTAGTTCAGTTAGCTAATTGACGCTCGGAAAAACGCCTGTTTCAATTGTAACTAATAATAAAACATACACAGGCCACGCCCATAAGAAGGGAGGGTAGTTTGGGGCTACACGTGTGTCTGAGGCACGTGTGAGGCTGAGCAGGTGTCTAGGGTTAAAGGTCATAAAAACCTCTCCAAAATTACTTTATTACTCTAGAAACTAGGCACTGACAGTAACAGAGAGTGAATGACCAAACACACACACACACACACACACACACACACGGTTATATTTATATCAAGCCACTTATTTTCTCTCTTTGAACCTAAATTACATTTGACAACATTTCTCTGTGAAAAAGACAGAGAGAGAGAGAGAGAGAGAGAGAGAAATATAGAGGGAATGGGGAGAGAGTGATAGAGAAGGAGACAGAAGTAAGGATACTGAGGCATAAAAAGAGTGAGAGATATAAAAAGTGAGAGAAAGAGAAAATCTGAGACACGGAGAGACACGGAGAGACACGGAGAGACACGGAGAGACACAGAGAGACACAGAGAGACACGGAGAGACACGGAGAGACACAGAGAGACACAGAGAGACACAGAGAGACACGGAGAGGAGAGAGGAAGAGAGATTAGGGACGGGGGAGGAGTGTGTGAAAAGTCAGAGATGTCCATCCTCCAGTCAGAACAGTCAGTCATTCCTAGTCAGAACACTGTGTGTGTGTGTGTGTGTGTGTGTGTGTGTGTGTGTGTGTGTCTGTCTGTGTGTGTGTTAATATGCACTGGAGGAACAGGAGCATTTTAATCATGAACTCTATTCACTGTTGTCTTTATTAGATGACCTTGATACTGTGATCACACACACACACACACACACATACGACTTGGTCATCACACAGACCATTAGGAACCAATTGTTCTATAAAGGAGGGAGATTTGGAGTCAGAGGTGGCTGAGGAGAGAGAGAGAGAGGACGAGCGAGCGGTGTGATGTGATGAGAGAGAGAGAGAGAGAGAGAGAGGACGAGCGAGCGGTGTGATGTGATGAGAGAGAGAGAGAGAGAGGACGAGCGAGCGGTGTGATGTGATGAGAGAGAGAGAGAGAGGACGAGCGAGCGGTGTGATGTGATGAGAGAGAGAGAGAGGACGAGCGAGCGGTGTGATGTGATGAGAGAGAGAGAGAGAGGACGAGCGAGCGGTGTGATGTGATGAGAGAGAGTGAGAGAGGACGAGCGAGCGGTGTGATGTGATGAGAGAGAGAGAGAGAGGACGAGCGAGCGGTGTGATGTGATGAGAGAGAGAGAGAGGACGAGCGAGCGGTGTGATGTGATGAGAGAGACAGAGAGAGAGGACGAGCGAGCGGTGTGATGTGATGAGAGAGACAGAGAGAGAGGACGAGCGAGCGGTGTGATGTGATGAGAGAGAGAGAGAGAGGACGAGCGAGCGGTGTGATGTGATGAGAGAGAGAGAGAGAGAGGACGAGCGAGATGTGATGTGTGATGAGAGAGAGAGAGAGAGAGAGAGCGACGAGCGAGCGGTGTGATGTGATGAGAGAGAGAGAGAGAGAGGAGAGAGAGGAGAGAGAGAGGACGAGCGAGCGGTGTGATGTGATGAGAGAGAGAGAGAGAGAGAGAGAGAGAGAGAGCGAGCGAGCGGTGTGATGTGATGAGAGAGAGAGAGAGAGAGAGAGAGAGAGAGAGAGAGGACGAGCGAGCGGTGTGATGTGATGAGAGAGACAGAGAGAGAGGACGAGCGAGCGTGTGATGTGATGAGAGAGACAGAGAGAGAGGACGAGCGAGCGGTGTGATGTGATGAGAGAGAGAGAGGACGAGCGAGCGGTGTGATGTGATGAGAGAGAGAGAGAGAGGACGAGCGAGCGGTGTGATGTGATGAGAGAGAGAGAGCGGTGTGATGTGATGAGAGAGAGAGAGAGAGAGGACGAGCGAGCGGTGTGATGTGATGAGAGAGAGAGAGAGGACGAGCGAGCGGTGTGATGTGATGAGAGAGAGAGAGAGGACGAGCGAGCGGTGTGATGTGATGAGAGAGAGAAACAGGACGTGTTCAGGAAGAGAGAAGAAGAACAGAATAACGTGTAGTCATGCTGGAGAGGAGGGAAGGAAAGGTCACGTTCGTTAACATGAGCGTGTGTATGGAGCTTGCACGCTCCTCTGTGACTCGTTTACTACTTTCACTCGTTTATTTATGTTCCAGCAAGAGCAGCTTGAGTCTGAATCCCTGGGTGGGCGGGGCTTCCTCATTCTCTGTCAGCCACCGTTCAATCAGAGCATCCGTGAGGTGTGAGTATGTGGAAGAGGGCGGATAGCGCTGTTCCGCTGAGGTGTGACGCAGGGCATCACGTGTCTCTTGTCATCACGTGTCATGTGATAGGGGAGAGCTGGTGGGTGGGCGGAGCCATATTATGCAGAAGATAAAGCGGTGAATGATCCAACAGAGTAAAGCAGACAAAATGGACATTTTAATAATAATTAGACATACAATTCTAGATATAGATTTGCAGTGTTTTATTTATTTTTTCCTACGTTATATATTTTATTTAAAAAAATACTTTCCAGTCAATTCCTTGTAAATCTATTGACCTGATATTAGCTACGTACGAATCTATAGTGAACATCAAGTGAAAACTCTGATCTCGGGTGAGGAACTCAAAGCATTCTGTGTTTAGCGCGACAGAAAGCCCAGACGCGCCGAGTCATAGCGAGAGATCGCTAGTATAGTATAGACTGCTAATGGGGATGCTGAAAAGAGGGTGGGGCTTCCAGGGGTTAATGCAGATCCGAGACTTTGGAAACATCTACACATGTGTCAAACATTTCATGATCTGTTGTTCTTAATTGAGAAAAGGAAAAAAAAACCTTTTGAGCTACAGTTTGTAAATACACTCACAGCTACATACGCTAGGCAGAACGCGTAAATGTGAGAATGTCTGAATATACGCTTAAGTAAAGACTGTTACGTTCTCCGTGGGGGGAAAAAAGTCATGGAAATAGCCATCAGACCCTCATTTATATCAGCGATGTCATTTATTTATGTCAAATTATTATTATTATTATTTTATTATTGTTTAATTTTCGTATGTCGTGTAAAAAAAAACATTGTAAAATCTCCAGAGTGCTTAGCTAATGGAAATCTCAACTTATTCCAGCTGTTTAATAAAACAATAAACCTAAATAATTTTTCTTGTTTACGTAGTCCACTTTTCCTGCTCAGCTGCAGCTTGAAACTGCTTCCGTAGTCTTTGTAGCAGGACGAGCGCTAGTTAATAATACGCTTGTATAAGCGTCAGGAGTGTCATTAGCGAGGAGCGCTAGCTTCAGCACAACGCCGGCTCAATTCTGATCAGAATGTTTGGTTTTCCGGATCCTCCAGTGGACGTAAGAGACGTGATTAAGGTTGTTAGGTTCTGTGCTCACTTTATTAGGAACACCTACAGCAGAATGAACAACGGCACGTTACAGCGCCGGCGTCAATCTGATCCGATTCATAAGGCAACGAGTCAATATTTTTTCTGAATCTGATCAGATCGCTCATCAGCAGCTGCGGGAAAAAATCCATAAAATACATTTAGCAAGTGAAATATTGTGACTCTCGTCAGAGCGATCTCTGATTTCTTTTCAGGTAATAACTATAAAACTATAAACCTATTTGATGATGTATTTTCCTTTATGTCACGCTTTCCTTTTCTTGTCAAAATATTTACTTCTGTTTAGAAATTGATGCTTCAAATAAGTGAAATGATCTTTTAATTAATGTTTGGTAAATAAAACAGTGAACTATGTCTAAAAATAGGTTTGATAACCTTAGATTAGGTTCATTGCAGTTTAATTGAATAATATTGGACACGTTTAACTAGATGAGTCATTTTCATTCACTAATACGGCGTATCACTTGCTGTTCATGCAGACTTTTCGTCCTGTATAGAATTCTGAAATGTCTCTTCCTGCCTTCAGCCTACACGCTACACACACCAATCCTCTTGATTTTTTAGCGTGACGTTGATGAATTGCGTCGTTCTAACACATCTGTCTCGCTGCATAATCACACAGGTGTTCCTATTAAAGTGGCCAGCTGATAACAAGGCCACTTTTATATCTCACACACAGTGTACTATTTCACCACCTGCTTTTTTGTTGTTGCTGATCTCATTTTCCTCGCATCCCGGATGATTTATTTTCCTCGACTCCAGGACACGGCGCAGGCTTTAACCCGAACACCCGGCGGCGCTGTGGGAGGCGAGGAGGTGAGCGGCGTGCCGGAGCGTGATGGACAGCGCAGCAGAACTGGTTTCATGTACACTTCCATCTGATTTCATCACGGTGTCATTTATACCGTACCGCATCCGCCTGGAACACCTCGGCAGACAGGACGCGCAGCTTTTTTTTTTCTTCATTTTTTAGTTCTTATTTTTAGTGCGAGCCGAGTGGTTATGATGGCGTGCTGGTGACTGTGAGCTCGTGGATGTATCTGGGCCAGGACAGGATCTGGCACCAGCGCAGAGCGAGAGAGAGAGAGAAATCAGAGGGGTCGGTTTCAGAAATAATCATACGGCAGAAAAAAAGAAAAAAGACAAATCGTATGAAAAATTACAAACAACAACAGTGTAGAAGGAGAAGAGAGCGTACTACTGGTCCATGATCACAGATGCATCACTCTCTCTCATGCCATTTCACAAAGCCAGATAAAGAATTTAATAAAACATAAGATATATATGATCTTGTGGTTTATTCCTCACGCAAGCAGTGCAGCGTTTCCTTTAAAGTCTGATGTAAATCTGATCGCGCTCAGGTCTGTGTGAAACCCAATAATGATAAATACATCATTCTCTCTCTCTCTGTCTGTCTCTCACACACACACACACACACACACACACGCACACAATGACACTATGACAGCTGCGTTCCTGATTTGTCAGAAGGGGAAAAAAAAAACAAATAAAAAAACAAATAAGCCAAACAAACACTGTAGAAATTTAATTGAGCTTTCTTTTGTTTTTATGGTTCCAGGAGAGTCTTTTCATTTTGTTTGGAATGTATAAGCATTTGGCGAGTGTGTTTGTGTGTGTGTGTGTGTGTGTGTGTGTGTGTCTGTGCACATGTGTGCGTGTCTTTTTCTGAGAAATATATTTGAGAACAGATTTCCTGAAATGTGTGTAAGCCGTGTGTTGTTGTTATTATCACTATTATTATTATTGCGTGTGTGTGTGTGTGTGTGTGTGTGTGTGTGTAGACTGGTGTATGGAGAGCGAGTTTTTTCCCCTCCAGTCAGTTTAGTGAGATTGTAACTGATTGTTGAATCATTGAGTCGATTTAATTTGATTCATTATGTTCAATATTTACTGTTTAATGTAATAGAGGTGAAGAACTGCAGGGATTTACTGCTTATGAGTCGTTTAAGAACACACACTCAAAATGTAAACCTGAGACACCTACATGATCCAATCCGATCTGATGAATAAAATAAACCGTACTGAGTCTGATCTGATTCATGAGGTAAAGATTTGATATTTGACCGTAGTGAATCTGATCTGATTCATGAGGTAAAGATTTGATATTTGACCGTACTGAATCCGATCTGATTAATAAAGCAACAATTCGGTATTTGACCGTACTGAATCTAATCTAATTTCTGAGGCAACAATATGATATTTGACCGTAGTGAATCTGATCTGATTCATGAGGTAAAGACTTGATATTTGACCGTACTGAATCTGATATGATTCATGAGGTAAAGATTTGATATTTGACCGTACTGAATGCGATATGATTTATGAGGTAAAGATTTGATATTTGACCGTACTGAATGCGATATGATTTATGAGGTAAAGATTTGATATTTGACCGTACTGAATGTGATATGATTCATGAGGTAAAGACTTGATATTTGACCGTACTGAATGCGATATGATTTATGAGGTAAAGATTTGATATTTGACCCTACTGAAACTGATCTGATTAATAAAGCAACGATTCGGTATTTGACCGTAGTGAATCTGATCTGATTCATGAGGTAAAGATTTGATATTTGACCGTAGTGAATCTGATCTGATTCATGAGGTAAAGATTTGATATTTGACCGTAGTGAATCTGATCTGATTCATGAGGTAAAGATTTGATATTTGACCGCACTGAATGCGATATGATTCATGAGGTAAAGATTTGATATTTGACCGTACTGAATGCGATATGATTCATGAGGTAAAGATTTGATATTTGACCGTACTGAATGCGATATGATTCATGAGGTAAAGATTTGATATTTGACCGTACTGAATCTGATATGATTCATGAGGTAAAGATTTGATATTTGACCGTACTGAATGCGATATGATTCATGAGGTAAAGATTTGATATTTGACCGTACTGAATGCGATATGATTCATGAGGTAAAGATTTGATATTTGACCCTACTGAAACTGATCTGATTAATAAAGCAACGATTCGGTATTTGACCGTAGTGAATCTGATCTGATTCATGAGGTAAAGATTTGATATTTGACCGTAGTGAATCTGATATGATTCATGAGGTAAAGATTTGATATTTGACCGTACTGAATGCGATATGATTTATGAGGTAAAGATTTGATATTTGACCGTACTGAATGCGATATGATTTATGAGGTAAAGATTTGATATTTGACCCGACTGCATGCGATATGATTTAATGAGGTAAAGGATTTGATATTTACCGTACTGAACTCGATATCGATTCATGAGCGTATAAGATTGATATTTGACCCAACTGAAACTGATCTGATTAATAACATGCAACGATTTCGGTATTTTGAACCGTAGTGAATCTGATCTGATTCATGAGTAAGATTTGAATATTTGACCGTGTGATCTGATCCTCTTGATCAGAGGTAAAGATTTGATATTGTGATCCGTCATGAATGCGAATGATTCATGAGGTAAGATTTTGATATTTACCGTACTGAAATGCGATAATGATTTCATGAGGTAAAGATTTGATATTCTGACGCGTACTGAATGCGATATGATTCATGAGGTAAAGATTTGATATTTGACCGTACTGAATGCGATATGATTCATGAGGTAAAGATTTGATATTTGACCGTACTGAATGCGATATGATTCATGAGGTAAAGATTTGATATTTGACCGTACTGAATCTGATATGATTCATGAGGTAAAGATTTGATATTTGACCGTACTGAATGCGATATGATTCATGAGGTAAAGATTTGATATTTGACCGTACTGAATGCGATATGATTCATGAGGTAAAGATTTGATATTTGACCCTACTGAAACTGATCTGATTAATAAAGCAACGATTCGGTATTTGACCGTAGTGAATCTGATTTGATTCATGAGGTAAAGACTTGATATTTGACCGTACTGAATCTGATGTGATTCATGAGGTAAAGACTTGATATTTGACCGTACTGAATCTGATATGATTCATGAGGTAAAGATTTGATATTTGACCGTACTGAATCCGATCTGATTAATAAAGCAACAATTCGGTATTTGACCGTACTGAATCTAATCTAATTTCTGAGGCAACAATTTGATATTTGACCGTAGTGAATCTGATCTGATTCATGAGGTAAAGACTTGATATTTGACCGTACTGAATCTGATATGATTCATGAGGTAAAGATTTGATATTTGACCGTACTGAATGCGATATGATTCATGAGGTAAAGATTTGAATATTTGACCGTTACTGAATGCGATATGATTCATGAGGGTAAAGATTTTGATATTTGACCGTACTGAATGCGATATGATTCATGAGGTAAAGATTTGATATTTGACCCTACTGAAACTGATCTGATTAATAAAGCAACGATTCGGTATTTGACCGTACTGAATCTGATCTGATTTCTGAGGCAACGATTTGATTTTCGACCATACTGAACCTGATCTGATTCATGAGGTAAAGATTTGATTTTTGACCATACTGAATCTGATATGATTCATGAGGTAAAGATTTGATATTTGACCGTAATGAATCGGATATGATTCATGAGGTAAAGATTTGATATTTGACCGTACTGAATGCGATATGATTCATGAGGTAAAGATTTGATATTTGACCGTAGTGAATCTGATCTGATTCATGAGGTAAAGATTTGATATTTGACCGTACTGAATCCGATCTGATTAATAAAGCAACAATTCGGTATTTGACCGTACTGAATCTAATCTAATTTCTGAGGCAACAATATGATATTTGACCGTAGTGAATCTGATCTGATTCATGAGGTAAAGACTTGATTTTTGACCGTACTGAATCTGATATGATTCATGAGGTAAAGATTTGATATTTGACCGTACTGAATGCGATATGATTTATGAGGTAAAGATTTGATATTTGACCGTACTGAATGCGATATGATTTATGAGGTAAAGATTTGATATTTGACCGTACTGAATGCGATATGATTCATGAGGTAAAGACTTGATATTTGACCGTACTGAATGCGATATGATTTATGAGGTAAAGATTTGATATTTGACCCTACTGAAACTGATCTGATTAATAAAGCAACGATTCGGTATTTGACCGTAGTGAATCTGATCTGATTCATGAGGTAAAGATTTGATATTTGACCGTAGTGAATCTGATCTGATTCATGAGGTAAAGACTTGATATTTGACCGTAGTGAATCTGATCTGATTCATGAGGTAAAGATTTGATATTTGACCGCACTGAATGCGATATGATTCATGAGGTAAAGATTTGATATTTGACCGTACTGAATGCGATATGATTCATGAGGTAAAGATTTGATATTTGACCGTACTGAATGCGATATGATTCATGAGGTAAAGACTTGATATTTGACCGTACTGAATCTGATATGATTCATGAGGTAAAGATTTGATATTTGACCGTACTGAATGCGATATGATTCATGAGGTAAAGATTTGATATTTGACCGTACTGAATGCGATATGATTCATGAGGTAAAGATTTGATATTTGACCGTACTGAATGCGATATGATTCAAGTGAGGTAAAGATTTGATATTTGACCGTATTCGAATGCATGATTCATTATAAAGATTTGATATTTGACCCAATGGAAACTGATCTGATTACACAAAGCAAACGATTCGGTATTTGAATCGTGAAAGGAATCTGGATTTGATCTATGAGGTAAAGATTTGATATTTAATCGCATCGAATCTGGATGTGATTCAAGAGGTAAAGACGATATTTGACCGTACTGAATTCTTTTTGGATATGATTCATGAGTAAAGATTGGATATTTGACCTACTCGAATCATCATCTGATTAATAAAGCAAATACCCGGTATTTGACCGTACTGGACCCACCCAATTTCTGGAGGCAAATAATTTGATATTTGAACGTAGTGAATCGGATCTGACTAAGGAGGTAAAGACTGATATTTGAATATCGAATTCGATATGATTCATGAGTAAAGATTTGATATTTGACCGCATTCGGGAATGCTTAAGTATATGATTCATGAGGTAAAGATTTGATATTTGACCGTACTGAATGCGATATGATTCATGAGGTAAAGATTTGATATTTGACCGTACTGAATGCGATATGATTCATGAGGTAAAGATTTGATATTTGACCCTACTGAAACTGATCTGATTAATAAAGCAACGATTCGGTATTTGACCGTACTGAATCTGATCTGATTTCTGAGGCAACGATTTGATTTTCGACCATACTGAACCTGATCTGATTCATGAGGTAAAGATTTGATTTTTGACCATACTGAATCTGATATGATTCATGAGGTAAAGATTTGATATTTGACCGTAATGAATCGGATATGATTCATGAGGTAAAGATTTGATATTTGACCGTACTGAATGCGATATGATTCATGAGGTAAAGATTTGATATTTGACCGTAGTGAATCTGATCTGATTCATGAGGTAAAGATTTGATATTTGACCGTACTGAATCCGATCTGATTAATAAAGCAACAATTCGGTATTTGACCGTACTGAATCTAATCTAATTTCTGAGGCAACAATATGATATTTGACCGTAGTGAATCTGATCTGATTCATGAGGTAAAGACTTGATTTTTGACCGTACTGAATCTGATATGATTCATGAGGTAAAGATTTGATATTTGACCGTACTGAATGCGATATGATTTATGAGGTAAAGATTTGATATTTGACCGTACTGAATGCGATATGATTTATGAGGTAAAGATTTGATATTTGACCGTACTGAATGCGATATGATTCATGAGGTAAAGACTTGATATTTGACCGTACTGAATGCGATATGATTTATGAGGTAAAGATTTGATATTTGACCCTACTGAAACTGATCTGATTAATAAAGCAACGATTCGGTATTTGACCGTAGTGAATCTGATCTGATTCATGAGGTAAAGATTTGATATTTGACCGTAGTGAATCTGATCTGATTCATGAGGTAAAGACTTGATATTTGACCGTAGTGAATCTGATCTGATTCATGAGGTAAAGATTTGATATTTGACCGCACTGAATGCGATATGATTCATGAGGTAAAGATTTGATATTTGACCGTACTGAATGCGATATGATTCATGAGGTAAAGATTTGATATTTGACCGTACTGAATGCGATATGATTCATGAGGTAAAGATTTGATATTTGACCGTACTGAATGCGATATGATTCATGAGGTAAAGACTTGATATTTGACCGTACTGAATCTGATATGATTCATGAGGTAAAGATTTGATATTTGACCGTACTGAATGCGATATGATTCATGAGGTAAAGATTTGATATTTGACCGTACTGAATGCGATATGATTCATGAGGTAAAGATTTGATATTTGACCGTACTGAATGCGATATGATTCATGAGGTAAAGATTTGATATTTGACCGTACTGAATCCGATCTGATTAATAAAGCAACAATTCGGTATTTGACCGTACTGAATCTAATCTAATTTCTGAGGCAACAATTTGATATTTGACCGTAGTGAATCTGATCTGATTCACAGATTTGATATTATTCAGATTTGATTCGATATAGATTTATAGATTATATTTGATTGATTGGAAGAGTGGATATGATTTATGGATAGGATTATTATTATCATTATAAAAAGGATTCATATAGGATTTTATATTTGATTTTCATTTGAAAGGAAGAAGTAATAAGGACTGATTGATTCTCAACTGATCATCATGATTCATGAGGTAAAGATTTGATATTTGACCGTACTGAATCCGATCTGATTAATAAAGCAACAATTCGGTATTTGACCGTACTGAATCTAATCTAATTTCTGAGGCAACAATTTGATATTTGACCGTAGTGAATCTGATCTGATTCATGAGGTAAAGACTTGATATTTGACCGTACTGAATCTGATATGATTCATGAGGTAAAGATTTGATATTTGACCGTACTGAATGCGATATGATTCATGAGGTAAAGATTTGATATTTGACCGTACTGAATGCGATATGATTCATGAGGTAAAGATTTGATATTTGACCGTACTGAATGCGATATGATTCATGAGGTAAAGATTTGATATTTGACCCTACTGAAACTGATCTGATTAATAAAGCAACGATTCGGTATTTGACCGTACTGAATGCGATATGATTCATGAGGTAAAGATTTGATATTTGACCGTACTGAATGCGATATGATTCATGAGGTAAAGATTTGATATTTGACCGTACTGAAACTGATCTGATTAATAAAGCAACGATTCGGTATTTGACCGTACTGAATCCGATCTGATTTCTGAGGCAACGATTAGATTTTCAACCATACTGAATCTGATCTGATTCATGAGGCAACAATTTGATATTTGACTGTACTGAATCCGATCTGATTAATAAAACAACGATTTGATATTTTACCATAATGAATCCGATCTGATTTCTGAGGCAACGATTTGATATTTGACCATACTGAATCCGATGGCATTTATGAGGCAATGATTTGACTGTTGACCATACTGAGTCTGATATAATCTGATTCAGGAGGCAACTATTTAATATTTGAAAATACTGGCTCTGATCCGATGCAACAATTGATGGTACTGGATCTTATCTGATACAATTCATGAGTGAACGATTGGATATTTTACAATAATAATCTGATCTGATCTATAAGGCAACATGATATTAAATGATACCAAATCTGATCTGATGTGGTCTGACCCTAGCTGATTAAATTATATATACTTTAAGCTTGAAGATTTTATCATAAAAAAGATTTTGGTGTAAAAAAAAAAAAAAAAAACCCAGAGCATGGAGCAGTCCTGCCCCAGTGGACCTTTATTTAGTTCTCAGTGCTGGTTGATTGTTAATGTTCATATCAGACGGAAAAGGTCTGATCTCTGTGACTTCAGCCCTTCCGTGCATACTTGTAGAAGATGGGTTGGCTTGTGTATTTCAGAAACTGCTGATGTTCTGCTGAGGTTTTCACACACAACACTGTCTAGAGTTTCACAGAAAGGTACCTGAAAATCATCAGGTTCCTCTCCTCTCAGCCAAGAACAGGAACCTGAGGCTCTCATGGACACAGACGAAGCTAAAGTGATCCATCAGATGTGTTCGTGGTGAGATGCTTTCCCGCTCAGCATGGCTGTACAGAGTGATTATTCGCATGATTTAGTGCACCGTGTCGCTGCCATGTGATTGGGTGACTGCATCGCTGCGTAAATACCTCAACCGAAGTGGACCAGTGAGTGTACGTCTGGTGTGGCTCTGACAGGAGATCTGCTCTTCTCCGCTCCTGAGTTTAAAGAAGCAGAAGGAAATAAAAAAAAAAAAAAAACAAAGGGAAAAGTAAGTGAGACGGGGCTGGAGAGGAGGAGTAGCCTGTAGCCTGCGGTTCCTCAGAGCTAAAAATATCCAACTCATTTCTTTGATTTGAAAAAGGAGGGGGTTTCAGTGAACCCCCTTTTCATCTCTCTCTCTCTCTCTCTCTGTAACTGAAGCAATGTCATCTTCGAAGTGGGCGAAAGAGTCAAATCACCAGTGTATTTTTCTTTCTTTTTGCTCTGTGTGTGTGTGTGTGTGTGTGTGTGTGTGTGTGTGTGTGACGCAGAGACCACAAACCCTATGAGGTTACTTTGAGATGAAAAGAAAATGGTAGAAAGATTCTAAAAAAAAAAACTGGCCAAAGTCTTAAACTCACTTCACACAGAGTTGAAGTGTCGCTGACGGTGTCGCGTCACGACTTCCCGTTTCACGCCGTTCCTCGCATGTTAACGCAACACGATGACACGTTTTCCGTTTAATGTCCCTCTCAATGCAGAACCGTGTCAACCTGGACAGCCGGGAATGGACAGTAGACAGCGAGCATGTCCATTTATTCGATGTAGAGTAACATGTTAATGATGAGATCTAAAAAAAATTTATTGTCGTATTACATTGATATCTTGATATTTATATCAATACATGTCTGTCAGTAAATGCACACTGTACTGTATACTGTTAGTTATAAGGAGGACTTTGCAGTGTATGACATGTACATGGTGAGAATATGTAGACGCCATAATGAGACGCATATAAATGTGTGTGTGTGAGACGATGAATGGACTTCGTTTGATTCCTCTCAGTGTGCTTCATGTGTGTTTGTTAGATCCAGCATTCGATCTTTAAAGGTCATATTGTATTATACTCCTTTTAAACAAGTTAATGTGAGTCTTAAAGATCTCCAAAATGTGTGTGTGTGTGCGCGCATGTGTTAATGTTCCAGCTGAAACAGCTGACGTTCCTGAACCTTCTTCAGCTTCACTCCTGGTTCAAGTGCCATTTACTTTATATTAGTGCTGCCAATAGATTAGAAACTTTATCCAGTTAAAGGCAGATTAATCTCGGGTTAATCACAACAAAAATAGAAAAAAACTCTCCGATTTCCTCGTATTATAAACTTTGATTGTGTAAAGCTGCTTTGTGATGACGACAATTTTTAAACGCGTGCTTCAGTAAAATTGCCTTTCTTGTGTGTTTAACACGTCAGTTAGCGCAGTTAGCATGTGTCAGTCATCAGTCGTGCTGTTACACAGAGGTAGTCATGGTTACTCACTGACGTCCAGTCGTCTCCAGCGAGTGCAAGAAAAGTAGCTTCTGCCAGCGGTCTCACTTTCACAGCCTTTTCAGTGTCTTACATTTAATGTTTTCTTGTAAATTAGTTCCCTTTGAAGTTCGCTCGAGGACAGGACTCTGGTTTTATCCAAAACTTCCATCTAAAAGCTTTTTATAATGAAAATTGCCGCTCAGGGCCAGGTGATGTTTCCTCAGTGATCTTATTATCCGCGTTAAACGTGGCGCAGTAACTTGTAACTTGGCTAGTTGTGGGAAGCCATTAGGGTCAAACCTGGTCATATGATTAATTTGCGGTAGAGAAATAGTAATGCTTTAACATTTCTGGATTAATGCTATTCCATAGCAAAATGTTGTTGATTATTATGAGCTTATTCATGTCTCATGAGACTAAATTGAGCCGTCTCATTACAAGCTCGACGTTGTCTTTTCTATTTCTCCTAAACCCCACAAATAGACATAACTGAGACACAACCCGAGACATACTTGAAAAACATTTGAGAAATCTGAGATGTACATGAGAAACAGTACTGCATTTGAAGGAGAAGCAAATTAGCCATAGTGTATATAAGACCATAATGAGATTAATGCCAGATATAAATGAGATGCATGAAACACAAATGAGAAATATTATAGTTTTACTGAACAAATCAAAAAATCCTCAATTAACAGCATACAGTGTTAAAATTTGTAATTCACACAATATAACAGACACCAGCAAAATCTGGCAAATCAAGACATTAAATGATACAAAACGTCCCCCAAACAGACAAAGATATTACGCGTCACACTGCTCGACTCAGCGTATGATTCATACAGGAGTTACACAAAGGCCACAGCATTGCGAGAACCTTCCGATGGAAAGAATCGGTCAAAAACGAGATTAAAAATCTTAAGGGAAAATTGAACCAGCAAGAACCAGCTGGAAAAGTTTTCTCTCTCTCTCCGGCTACATCAGTCTTCTCTTGTTGTGGATGTCCAACAAGTTTGTCCAAAGTCTGCAACTCCTGGTTAGTATCTAATGGAACAAAAAATATATTTTCATTAAAACATTTGAGATTTACCTAAACACCATTCAGCTACTCCATTCCCAACAATGAGCGGTGAGCTTGAGCTTGAGCTTGCTCATGGGCTGGTGCTTACCTGACTGATGATGTGGTGCTGGTGGAGATTCCGGAACATTCTCCTGCAGTTTAAACTTTGTTTAAATTCTTGGTCTCCTGAGGTGGCATGCTCATGAAAATAACCCAGTTAAAGTAAAATGTCTATAATTACCACGATAACCTTTCCACAAACAAAACAAACATATTGGTCTTTATCTATAGAATATAATTAACTGATGTCTCTAAAGTTACATGTTCTGGTAAAACTACTGTACAAAACACTGAACCCTCTATAATAAAACTACTGGTTTTCAATAACTGATCATGCAGTAACATTAACTTACTATTTAAAAAAAAAAAAAGTAAAAAGTAACTTAATATGTCAAACCACACTGATTAACTTAGGACCAGCCTAATAATAATACTGTAACCAGATGTCTAATTTTTACCATTTAAAACAAGTTCATAAATAAAAAACCTTTAAACCTCACAAGTGTTACCTAGACGTGCTAATGCACATCTTAAGAACAAATGTAAGCTGTGTAATTTTCAGCCAAGTGTTTGTTTGTTTTTACCACAGATTCTGTGGTTTTAACTAATTTTGTCAATAATAATTCATTTTAAATTCTAACGATTCTAATACGGTGTTTGACCCCCTTTCGCCTTCAGAACTGCCTTAATTCTACGTGGCATTGATTCAACAAGGTGCTGAAAGCATTCTTTAGAAACGTTGGCCCATATTGATAGGAGAGCATCGTGCAGTTGATGGAGATTTGTGGGATGCACATCCAGGGCACGAAGCTCCCGTTCCACCACATCCCAAAGATGCTCTATTGGGTTGAGATCTGGTGACTGTGGGAGCCATTTTAGTACAGTGAACTCATTGTCATGTTCAAGAAACCAGTTTGAAATGATTCGAGCTTTGTGACTTGGTGCATTATCCTGCTGGAAGTAGCCATCAGAGGATGTGTACATGGTGGTCATAAAGGGATGGACATGGTCAGAAACAATGCTCAGGTAGGCCGTGGCATTTAAACCATGCCATATCGGCACCAAGGGGCCTAAAGTGTGCCAAGAAAAGATCCCCCACACCATTACACCACCACCAGCAGCAGCCTGCACAGTGGTAACAAGGCATGATGGATCCATGTTCTCATTCTGTTTACGCCAAATTCTGACTCTACCATTTTAATGTCTCAACAGAAATCGAGACTCATCAGACCAGGTGACATTTTTCCAGTCTTCAACTGTCCAATGTTGGTGAGCTCGTGCAAATTGTAGCCTCTTTTTCCTATTTGTAGTGGAGATGAGTGGTACCCGGTGGGGTCTTCTGCTGTTGTAGCCCATCCGCCTCAAGGTTGTGCGTGTTGTGGCTTCACAAACGCTTTGCTGCAGACCTCGGCTGTAACGAGTGGATATTTCAGTCAAAGTTGCTCTTCTATCAGCTTGAATCAGTCGGCCCATTCTCCTCTGACCTCTAGCATCAACAAGGCATTTTCGCCCACAGGACTGCCACATACTGGATGTTTTTCCCTTTTCACACCATTCTGTGTTTTCTGTTACGTTTCCACCTCTGACGGAACTCTGCGCCGCATCTTATTAAACACGCGGTTAAAGACAAGATGAGTGCGATCTGATATCAGCCTGACTTATTACGGGGAAGCGTGTGTGTGAGTGTGTGTGTACTGGGTGTGAGTGTGTGTGTGTGTGCCTTTGTCTTGTCCTCTGGCGTGTTTTTTTTTCAGCACTCCTCCTAAATATTAAGAAATTAGCATTAACAGTAAGTTGTGAGGCGAGCGCGAGAATGATCTGAAACTTAATAAAGAGAAGAGAGAGAGAGAGAGAGAGAGAGATGACGAAAGAACGAGGGAAAAGATTTCATTTCTCCCCCTTCCTGCAGGAGAGGATTAGGAGGACAGGCGTGGCGCGGTTGAGCGGGAACACGGCTTTGCTCGAGCTGCATGAATTTTCTGCACGAACCCGTTTTTTCCGGGGCTTCGAGTTCTTTAGTTTTTCCCCTGGAGGTAAAGTGTAATGAAGGACTAATGAATTCTGGGAGTTTTAGGGTTTTTTTTTTTCTTTTCAATTCTGTCCTGAAGGATGAAGTAATGGAGGAATGATGGAGGCATCGTCATAATCATCATCATCTCTCTCACACACACACACGCACACACACACACACACACACACACACATCCGAGGGATGTTTGATGGACGAGTGGTCGCTCTAATTGATGGATGGATCAGACGAGTGCACCACGTTCATGAAAGATTTCTCAGGTCAAGTGAAGAAACTCATTCCACAAACACATCTGTAAGGAAAATAAAACAGCTGGTGGTGTGCAGTTAAAGGAGAACTGAGCCAGCATTACCGTTCCTCTCCTCGTCACCTCCCGAAGTCCTTCATTCCTGTTACACAACACAACACACCAAATCAAGTTCTGTTTATAAAAGAACGACACGTCGAACACTTGCTCTTTTTACCTTGATAAAAACATTCGTTACTACGTGGAAACGAACAGCTCAGGCTTTTAGCTCCACCCCTAACACTTACGGAAAACTTCTTCAGCATAGCAACGATCAAACCGGATTCTTGTCGTCCTTTTATTCGGATCCACGATAAGATGCGGCACCACAATCCGCACACATTTAGCTCCGCCCACTTTTCCATTAGCACTGCTAAAAACTGTCCTTATTATAACAAGCGAGTATTCTGTATACGGTAGCGTTTCGTAGACGAGCGTCCAAATCCCGTGTGCCGCGCTAACCTTTGAGGAAGTGAAATGCATAACTAAGTAGAATTGTTCGTCTTTGCGGCCGACTCGCAGGAAGTGAGTCATAAAGCCGTGAATGGAAATGTCTGTAAATCTAATGAGAATTCTTTTCATTTGCCTGGACGTTTCTCAGCTCTCTCGCACGTCTTCCCGGTCCGCCGTCATCATCGCCGCCGCTCCGCCGCAGCCCCGCCGTCTCCCTCTCAGCTCTTTCACGCGCCTGACGAGCGAGCGCTGCCTCCTGTCTCTCAGCTGCCACGCCATATTGTCTCTTATACAATACGCCTCAATATTACATATCGCACCACGGCGTCTGCGTTCTAGTGCCTCGCTTTGTGTTGTGTTGCATTGGTTCCCATTGTGCCGCGCGTTCACACTCATAAAAGCATCTTTCCCCCGTTCTCCGTCTGACAATGCGTCCGTTTAGCCTTTAAACGCTCTTCTTTAAATTCGTTCTTCAGCACTGAATCCAAATAAACAAACGTTCAACCAGTCAGACGCTTTAATAAATAAATAAATAGATAGATAGATAGATAAATAAATAAATAAATAAATAAAAGGGGTTCTGTGCTACTGTTTGGCTTTTAAATCAGTAACAGTGTTTAAATTCTACTAAGGACTTCGCAATCTGATGATGCCACTTCCTGTTGAGCTTCAGGACTTGGATGTGTTCAGGGTCAAATCGTAAAGTAAACGAAAATACAAATAAAATATGATAAATAATAACCGCTTACAGACAACTTATGGAAGAAGTTCAACAGTCTAAATGTTAAAATGATCCACATATTAATACAATAATAAAAAGTAGTTCTGTGATTATATTCCAGTTAAAATGTGGCTCTACTTGACTCGCACACTTTGATTCTGACGGAAAACAAAATTACGATTTCCACCACACGTGACTGACTTTCTCAATTCTGCGCCAATTTGCTATGAAGCTCTAAATAAGTGACTGGTTCAAAAATGTAACTCAAACAGTTCCTCCTTAGAGACGTCATGGAGACAAATGAAGCGTGATAGGAAGCACAAGGAGACGACTGGTGCGTCTGAGCAAGTCTAGCCTGTAGCGCCGCTCGGGAGAGTCACTATTTCGAACTTAACTTGATTGAGCCATCTCTACCGTTCGGTGTGCTATGAGTAAAACATCCAATAAACACTGGTGTGTCTTTAAATAATGTTTTTCAAGAGGTTAATAGCATTTCAGGTGAAAACAAAAAATGCTTTTTTTTTACATTTTTCTTTTCTTTTTTTTTTTGTGGCAATTTTACCGTGAAGCGACATCTCAACCGTTTGGAATAGTCCAATATCTGGGGTGTGTAAAGGAATAATAAACACTGATCGTTATTGTTGAGCCTAAGGAAATGAAAAATGCAAAAATAGAATAAAAAATAAATTCCCATTGCTTTTTTTTCCATAGTAGGACGGTAAAGGGTTAAAGTGAGTTTTACTTACTCTGACCTCAGGAGTGTGTGGAATCTCAGAGACTCAACACACCTGGACTTGAGGAGAAACTGGTTTTGTGCTGAACGTCACACGGAGTCAGTAATTTAAAAAAGTCACGTTTTTATAGCGTAATGGTTTCTGGGTAATTCATGAGAAGAGGAAAGAAATAATAGAGTTCAGTGATGGAGAGTTGTTGAGATTCGGTACTCAGGGCTCGAGTACCACCGGGGAGATGGGAGAACTCGAGGCCCGTGTGCGACGTGACATGGAGCCAATATCAGTGTTTGTTTTTTGTTTTTTTTTAAGAAATGAAACTCTCACACATTCCAGACTCCTTGCATATAAAGTGAAGATTTTTGTTTTAATTCCGATGATCGAGACTTACAGCTCATGAAAATTAAAAATCCACCTCCTCGGCCTGCTCGCTCGTTTTTGGAGTCACTTAATGCTTTCGTGCCTTTGTACATTTCTGAGCGTCCACATCCTCACTCGCGCTCGAGGACACGCAGAGTCTCTGACCAGGTGCTCGTGTCTCTTCCTGGGTCGAGACTGAAGCTCAGAGGAGGTCATACTACTGCGGTTATAGCACCCACACTGTGGAACAGATCACCCCTGCACATCAGGGCTGCAAGAACATTAGCAACTTTTTAAGTCCAGACTAAAACACAGTTTTTTTTTTTATGGCTGAGAGATTTTATTCTCTTTATTTTTAATATTATTTATTGTGTTTTTTATTAGCATATAAACTGATCATCCATAATATTAACATATTGTCTGATCGAGCCCCATTGGACGTAATGGACCAACAAGTCAGATCCACGGAGGCCCCGCCCCACGACTCACTGCACCCAAAGGATCCCCCGGTGGCACAAGGGGAACCCAAAGCATCTGTGGTTTTAATGTTATCTTTTATAAGATCGTGTGTGTGTGTGTGTGTGTATCGATATTTGTACAGTACAATGCCAACATGACATTGCTTGCAGTTGAGTAAAACGCACGTCTTAGCATGTATCCTACAGTATTCTTTAATCTAACCAAAATCTTTCTACTGTCTAATTTGTGCAAATAAGTTTACAACAAACTAAATATAAGATTATTAAGCTTGTTTCTAGTCAAACATTAAAATGATCTGCCAATTGCTTGCAATGTAATTTTAGTACCAATTGACTAGAAATAAGCTTATACAGTGGAACCTCGGATTGCGAGTAGCTTGGTTTACGAGTGTTCTGCAAAGCGAGCAAAGATTTTTAATAAATTTTTAATCGGATACCGAGCAAGTATTATCACGTATCACACATGCGACTCTTATTTTGACACCGAGCGTCACACTCTCACCTTGTTTCCGCTGTGTTTATGCGTTTGTTGTGAAACTTAAAAAGTGAGTTCGTTAATATGCGCTCATGTCAGTCTCAGAGAGATTTATTTTTTTCCTGTTAAAACAGTGTTTCCGTTGTGTGTGTGTTTGTTGTGAAACTTAAAAAGCGAGGTGGGGAGAGGGAGGAGGAGTGTTATTGTGTAAAACGAGGCGAGGGAAGGGGCTAATTCCACACATACACACACACACACACACACACACACACACACACAGCGCCTGCGAGCACCAACGGAAACACTTATCTGTCAGGATTTATTTGTACTTTTATAAGTAAGGTAAAGTGCAGATTAATTTGTTTTATTTGCATTTTATAGATTTATTTTTTATAGAGAATTATTTTTATGTATTTATTTTTTGGGGCTGTGGAATGAATAATTTGAGTTTTCATTATTTCTTATGGTAAATGATGATTTGGTTTATGAGTGTTTTTGGAACACGAGCCCACTTCCGGAACGAATTATGCTCGTAATCCAAGGTTCCATTGTATTATCTTACACAGCGGTACTTTGCCATACGAACGCTCCGCTTCACGAAATTTCGCCTTACAAACTGAAATTCTACAAGAAATGAGCCTCGGCATACTTTTGCATTTTGTGTGAGATTTAGTGAAGACGCAGCACCGCGGGTCACGAGAATGACATCTAGGACGGTAGCAAGAAGTAAACGGAGCCGCTTTCAGTTTGGTTTTTAAAGCAGCCAGTGCCGAGAGGAATCATAAATTAAGGTTAAGTGAGGTTTAATGTCTATTTATTTCATATATTTCTTCATTTGCATGTCTTTTATATACAGAAATATGATTATAGTGTTGAAAATTGGTAGTATTGGTAGTATTTTTGAGTGTCTGGAACGGATTATCTGTATTTAGATTATTTCCTATGGGACAAAGCGCTTCACAATACAATACGTTTCACCTTGAGAACTCGCCGCCGGGTCGAATTAAAATTCACGTGCCGTGGTACAGCTCTAGTTGTTTTGTTATAAAGTTATTTTAACAAATTATAAAAAGTCTTGGCTCGATTAACGAATATTACCTGCTAATATTTAAAGAATATACATGCTAAGATCTTTTGCGGTGTCCTATTGTCTGTATCTTTTACCAAACAGCTAAAAGTTTAACTAATAACAAATTCAGCACGCATTAAGCATGTGAGACTATCTCCACTAAAGCTCACACTTTGGCTCATACTTTCTTCTGGACACTACAGATGCCGTATTTTTTTATAAACAGTACTTAATGTTTAGCATCAGGGACAGCTGGTATGAAAAAAAGACAGAAAGA
>QNUK01000588.1:237500-280000 GCA_013621035.1 Clarias magur
AATTTGTCTCTATTGTGGAAATTTTGAAGCCAAAGTGTAAAAGGATTCTGTTGAAATGGTACTGTTGCTTTTCTTTTTTTCTTTTGTTTCTTCACGTTGCCGTTTACTGAACCCACTCCAGCTGAGTTTGTACACTTGGCTCTTCCACCAAACAGTTGACTGGTAACATACAGTAACTTCCCCCTGGTTTACCTTCTTTAAACCTGAAATTAGTTTTTTTTTCTTCGGAGGGCGGGGGCTAATATTTTCTGCAAGCTCAAATTTCTTCTAAAAAAAAGCTCTTCTAATTTTTTTCATTTCTTCTCCCCAGGACGCCAGCTCTTCTTTTTTCCAGTTCAGCGCGTCGCTCCATCAGGAAGCCCTGCTCATGCTGGCGGTCATGGAGGAATACGACTGGCACGTCTTCTCCGTGGTCACCACCAGGTTCCCCGGCCACCAGGAGTTCGTCACGACCATCCGCGCCACCGTGGAGCAGAGTTTCGTGCGCTGGGACCTGCAGAGCGTGGTGACGCTAGAGGGCGTGGGAGAACCTGAGGACAGGGCGCACGTGCAGCTCAAGCGCATCCAGTCGCCCGTCATCCTGCTGTACTGCTCCAAAGACGAGGCCGAGCTGGTGATGCTCGAGGCCCGGTCGCTCGGGTTGGTCGGCGCCGGGTTCGTGTGGATCGTGCCCAGCCTTACATCCGGTAACCCGGCACGCACTCCAGAGACCTTTCCACCGGGAATGATCTCCATCGCGTACGACGAGTGGGACTATCCGCTGGAAACCCGCGTGAGGGACGCGGTGGGGATTTTCAGTCACGCCGCAGCCGCCATGTTTCGGGAGGAGGGGCGCATCCCGGATGGAACGGTCAGCTGCTCGGGTCAAGCGGACAAGCCAGAGGTTCCTGCAAGTGCATTACGCAGGTAAACTTTTACGCAGGTAAATCTCATCAGACGCGGTTTAGTTTGGGTTTAGTCGATCGCGTTCCCCCCCGTCCGTGCCACATGGCCTGTAGATCTCTTACACTCACAGAAGCATAATTAGCGTGACGCTAGCTCTACGACGAAGCCGAGCCTTTATGATGATGAGGAGACGCAGGAAATCCTTTTGCTAGCGTGGAAATCTCGGTCAATAAAAGAAAAATAATAATAGTTTCACACATGATTTGCTCCTGAATCTGTATTCCTGCTTTGTTTATAATCATTTGCTTTGTCCAAAATATTTAATGCGTGTGTATTGGATTGTCGCGGTTGGCAGGTGCTGCGCATAAATCCAGTCATGTGTGTCTTTCTTTTGCCGCCGGTAATCATACCTGGCTAATTGTTTTTGACACTCGGCAAGCTGCGCTTGTTTTGATAACAGACAGCCCGGGGTTCATCCCATGCAGCGCTGTGACAGGAGATCACCGGAATATTACTGAAGCAGCCAGAGAACCCAAACACTCGTGTGTCTGGCACACGTCCATCACAAGGCTCGAGTTTGACACGAATGAGGTGCTGGATCTTTTTTTTTCTTACACACTACATCTGCACACGCTTTGAAATATTACGCCGGAGGATAACAGGAGAAGAAATCCTCAAGGTGTAATGTCTATTCCTACTTTATTGGCACGTCACGACAGACTCCGTTATATCCTGAAGTTGTGCTTTCTGTTCACTCCGGGAATCGCTCGCTCTTTCCTAGACGCTGAAAAATAACCCGGCACAGCATGAGGTAGACGCTGTTCAGAGGGGCGCATCAGAGAAGTGAGGTTTTTTAAGGTCGCTTCCTAGCACGGGTTTTGCCTACAGATATGGATCATCATGTGATCGTATAGCGACTTTGCTCGGCCACGCCCCTAAAACAAGCGCTTACGATCAAGTGTTTAAAAATCAGTTTACATCATGAGGGATGTGAACCTGCATGAACCTGTGTGAAGGTGTTGTTGGGATTAAACAGATTCACTCGTTTACAAGATTCATTTATTTGTCATTGGAACCATTGACCCTCACGCAACAACGGCAGCTCGGGCAGGGCTGGGGCTTGAACCCTCAACCTTCTGATCAATAACCAAGAGCCTGTTTGATCTGTTTGAGTCCCACTGCCAGGTGGTTAGTTCATTAATTGGAGCAATTGCCTAGTCAGGTTTACGTGATACTAACTCTTTAAGCTTTATATTTTAGGAAATACTCATTCACTCATTCTCTCTAGCACTTAATCCTAAACATACTGTTTAAATATGAACTGTAATGGACTAAAACAGGAAACAAGTTCAAACACACAAACATATGCAGGACACAACGACGAATATGCAGAAGATGCATTCCTAAATAAACAGAACCTGAAATGTGTCCTCGGGCGCGGGGTAAAAGGGAGGCGGAGATACAGTACGTATGTGACCTGAAGACGGTACTGTACGGGTAAAAGTGAGCGCGGTGTGAAGGGGATTTCCAGGAGCTGAGATCAGTAGGAAGTGAAGTGATGTTGCGGAGGACGAGGAACTGCCGAGTCGGGTTTCACACACGCCACCTGGACCAGTGGTTCCAGAGGTACACCAGTAAGGACTGGAGTTCAATTAAGAATAAAAACATCACATGTGAGTTTAGGCCACACCCACATCAATTGTAAATCCAAATGCATACGTACATATCCAGATAGCGTCCATGTGCTGCCATGTAAATATTGTTTTTTTGTTTTTGTTTTTTTTTTTCTCTTTCAAAGCGATTAAGATTCAGGAGTTGCCATGGGTTTCTATCGCTCACTCTGTTCCTCGGCGGAGGAGAGTGTGTGCTGAGTAGGCGTTTCTCTTTTGATCTCTCTCTCGGTTGCTAAGGTGGTTTGTATCTGGGACACTGCAGACTCCAGAATGAGCACATTTACATGACGAGCTCGTCCACCATGCATGCGTTAACCTGCGAATGAAAAAAAAAACAACAACAAGACAACAGCAAAGCTTAACAAAGGAAGGTTCGTAGCCTCGGCGTGGACTTGTGAAGGCTGTTCGAGTCACTGCGCTATTAAGCCGTGCTAAAATGAAACGGATGAAGCCGACGGGGTGTTTTTACAGGCGCTGTCCGTGCTCGAGGCCGGGCCTTGTGCTAATGTTGGAGAGGGAAAGAGAGAGGTTATGTTCATAGAAGTCATTATGTAAATGAGAGCGGCGTTGAGAGAAGTAGCTGGGTCTCAGGAGCAGGTGTAGATCTGACCTTATTTTTACTCACTTGTCTGCCTTCAGGCAAAACACCTCTCTCTCTCTCTCTCTCTCTCATCACAGCGCTGATAAATCCTCCGTATGATTGGTCAAATCACTGGTTTATTATTATGTTCTAGTTTCCACAGTAACAGAAACCTACAATGCTCCACGCACAGATGAATCTAACACACGTATACAGTCATTAGTACACCAGGTTCGGGAAAGTCTCCAGTGTCGTCGCTCTGTAACAGTCAGACGTAGAGCCGAGATCTTCCCGTTTCTCAGTGACATGACAAGGTGCATTTCAACACGGAGGACGTGAGGAGATGCTGATGAGGGAGCGACTCTTTATAGCTGCTGTAAGACCAGTGACACCAGTTCACCAGCACTGAATGTATCATTGGTACATTATTCGTATTTTTCTCTTTTTCTTGCTCATTGATACTGAACTGAGTAAAAGCTGTAGTGGAGACAACGTCGATACCCAGGACTCGGGTGATCCCTGCATCAGATACCAGGAAAATATGATCTGGGAAACTGTATGTTACTGTGTCTGCACTCGGCACCTGGATGTCCTCCTGGCCACGACTGTGTCCTGTAGTTTCCCACTGTCCACCACTGCCCCTTCTGTCCACCACCGTCTCCAATTGTGCCCCACTGCCCCACCTGTCACCAGTATAGCCCACTGTCCACCCATTTTGTCCCATTCTTCCCTATTGTGCCACACTATGCCCCACTGTGTCCCACTGTCCACCCATTTTGTCCCATACTTCCCTATTGTGCCACACTATGCCCCACTGTGTCCCACTGTCCACCCATTTTGTCCCATTCTTCCCTATTGTGCCACACTATGCCCCACTGTGTCCCACTGTCCACCCATTTTGTCCCATACTTCCCTATTGTGCCACACTATGCCCGACTGTGTCCCACTGTCCACCCATTTTGTCCCATACTTCCCTATTGTGCCACACTATGCCCGACTGTGTCCCACTGTCCACCCATTTTGTCCCATTCTTCCCTATTGTGCCACACTATGCCCCACTGTGTCCCACTGTCCACCCATTTTGTCCCATTCTTCCCTATTGTGCCACACTACCACGACTGTCCTCCACTGTACCCCAGTGTCCATCTCTGTGCCCCATTTTGCCCCCTTGTGTCCCACTGTAGCCTTCTAAGCCACATTATCCCCCACTGTACCTCACTGCCTCTACTGTCCACTGTGTACCAGTGTTTTGCCCCTACTGTCCTTTACTGTCCTCCGCTGTCTTCCCGTTGTCCCCATCTGTCCACCACGCTACATAGCTCTTTTATGACTGGATGTCTGCTTGGCTGGTGACTTTGCTTGGTTGGCTGAGGAGATCCTGTCTGCAGATTTGAGCTGGTGTAACATTGCCTAGCCAGCCAGCCACATTAGCTGATGTTAGCCAAGTAACTACTGCCTGCCAGGATTTTCAGGACAGTCATGGCATTGAAGATAAAGATCTCAAGACTGAAGCTCTCGTCCCTCAATCGGCCATATGCTCCTAAATGTCTCAATGTTATTAAACATTATGGTCTATTAACTCGCCCCTGATACTGTATATGCACAGTGGTGTCTTTATTGGAAGCACAGAGTGATACACTTACTGAGATTGATGGAAAATGTGGAGTCCACTTTAGTTTTTTTGCAGACTTCTCCACAAATGTTCCAGCGCATGCTTTTTCCTAAAATTATTATTGAGTTTTTCTGTACATGGTCGCTTACATATCCAGCCTGTCTAACCCATGAGCATGTGCTCAGTAAAGGCACTGCAGCATGGCATGGAATACAACCTTTATAACGGCTTACTTTGCTCTATTAACTCCATCACACTCTCACGCTCTCTTGTCTTGTCTCTCTTGAGCACGCTTCTGGACTCATGGTGCACATCAGGACATCAGCAGACGTACCAACAGGAATGTTCCAGATCACTCAAGAAAGCTCACCTTGCATTATATTCCAACATTATTAACGATCACTCTGATCATCCTCAGTGGATTACTGCAAACATCAGCCATCATCTAGTTAAGAATAAGGGGCAGTGCATCCATCATTAACCACTTTGCAAAGGTCAACAACATAAGGGCATCATTGCTCTCCGGCTCGACCTCTCTGCCACTCTGTTTTATCAATCGTCGGTCTGGGAACTCTCCCCTCCACCCCGACATCTTTTTAATGAGGTAACAGGTGTGGACATTGTTAATTGAATGGAACACTTTATGACTGGCTACTCTCAGCTGTGGCCTCAAGGGCTGCATCTCAGCGCTCAGTCCCACGACTGTTAATCACTGACACAGAGCAGGAAGCACCACACCAGACCGAAGAGCAAAGTGCTGCACTTGATCACCATCCTCCTCCAAAACAAAACAAAAAACATCATGAACCATAAAGTCCTGTCTAACTACAGGCCTACAGTACCTGTCAAAAGATTGATTTTTTACACTGTAAACAGTCTGAACAGTTGATATTGAGATGTACATCTGCTCCTTCTGCTCTGTGAAGCTTCATAACGGCTCTAATCTGAGGTGCTGCTTGAGGTTAATTGGTGATTTCTGAGGCTGGTGACTCTAAATGAACGTCTCCTCTGCAGCAGTAAGTTTTGGTCTCGCTTTCCTGGGAAGGTCTTCATGAGAGACGGTTTCATCATGGAGCTCGATGGGTTTCGCAAATTCACTTGACACACAATACTGTTCTTGAACAGCTGACCTTCATGTCTTAAAATAACAATCATCTGTTGAGGTTGTTGGTACTTAATTACATAATGCCATATCATCAGTATTCGGTAGAAAACAAATCCAAACGTGTGTCTAAACTTTTAACTGATACTGTAATTCCAAACTCTACATTCTTTCCAGTAACTGGGATAAGGTGGTCAGTAGTCACCTTCTGGAACATCTCGAGTTCAACAACCTCTTTGAAATGTTTCAGCCCTAGTGACAATACCGAAGCAGCACTTGTCTATGTTACAAATTACCTGCTGCTGACTGCCTTGGGCAACATCAACCACAGCTTTCTACCACAACGTCCGTGGACTCTTTGCGCCTGCCCTGTGCTGCTCCAGTCCTGTGTGTCTGACAGATCTGAGAATGGATTAAGATTTTAAGTCTATTATGCTCCTTGTGATTTGTGGAATCCTTCAAGGCTCAGTTCTAGGTCCTATCCTTTTTACCATCATGTCATCAGCCAAATCCACATCACGATTGCTGCATGTCCATCTACATCAAGGTCAATTCTACAGTAGCCTCCTGCCTTCAGTTGAAAGCACAATTTCTTGCACAATTAAACGGCTTGAAAACTGCCGTCCATCGCACACCCTGCTCCCAGCACTCCAGCACTCACCTATAACCCCATCGCATTATGATCACTTAATCTGCCCCAGGTTTAACTCTCGTCACGTATCATTCGATCGTTTCATCCATCACCTCGGCAAAATCTGCTCTTGTCCCCCTCCGTCCTGTCCTGTGTCTTGCAGATTCTGAGACACACATTCATGGCTTTATCTCATCAAAGCTGGACTACTGTAACGCGCGTCTCCTCGGGATATCTTATCCAAGAGATGGCTGCCAGAATCCTGATGAGACAATATCACCATGTTTCTCCTGGTCTGTAGTCTCTCCTCTGACTTCCTGTTTTTTGCAGGCTTGACTCTGAAATTCTAATTCTGACCCCCTGTGCATCCATCTAACCATCAAACCTGTATCTGCAAACCCTGTGCCCATAATAGTCATCTCCTACGTTTTCCAATGACCAAGCGTGCCTCTTGTCATCTTATTTGAGCTACCTTTACATTTACATTGTGCTGTCATTTTCTTTTTTACATACTGTAAGCACTTGAGCATGACGACGCTTGGCTTCACATCCTAACGGATGTCGATGTCCGTATCAGAGCAGTTGGACATTTTATTCCTTACACACGTCTCATTTCAGCTGAGGGAGAAACCTTTCTGTAATGTTATGCGGTCGAGTTACAGCGTTCTCAGTGACGTCGCAGACGTAAGGCTTGGCCAGACCAGCACACCCAGACACGATGCCTCCGAGATCGCCACAAGGTGTGGCACGTGCCTCTCATCAGTCCTTAGTGTTTACTCTGGACTCTGTTTATTTCCAGACGCTCCGACACACCGCCGAGCCGGAGCATTTTAACAGCGTACACCTCTCTCTCTCTCTCTCTCCTGTGTGATTCTCTCATAGCGCTTTTTAATGTGAGATATAAGTACTTTATCATTCTTCTCAGGGCGTCTGCTTTTTTTTCCCCCCCTTTTTAACCTGAGGTCTTTACAAACCTGGTCTGCTCGCCTCATGAGGCAGAATGAGATCTTGACACGAGCAATTTCTGTTTGCTCGAGGTGCCAGACAAAACAGGCTTTTATTAGGAAACGGTCAGCGCTTTCAGAGGCCATTAGCGCTACCGAAGAAACGACCTGCTCAGAATCCAAAGAATCGTCCGCTCAAATTCTGCATCATGCTAATAAATTACATCAGTCCAGCCCAGGCATTGACTTTTTCCACTTTTTCTTTTCTTTTTTCCCTCCTGATGCTCAAGCTGACAAAAGTCGATGAGTACCAGCGGCGCTGATTTAATCCAGTAATCAATCCTTTCAGGTTGACCTATACGCCTGATGATCTTCTCTCCGTGGACGATAAGTAACATAGTGATTATTCTTTAATAGGGTGCGGCCATACACGTTGTGCTCATGAACTGTAAAAGGAACAAGATTCATTCTTTTTTTTTTTTTTATATATATAATATAGATTGTAGCATTTTCTGAAGCAGCAAAAGTGCTACGATATTATTGCACGTCCTGCTCTCTAAGTGTGTGTGAAATGATCAAATTTGACCTTTTTGCATTCCTAACCATTCTAAATCTTATAATGTAGCATTTTACACCACAGTGCTCCTGAATGCTCGATGATTCCGATTGATCGGAAAATGTTGATTCGTTATTTATTCGCACCTTTTACTCGTTTCTATAGCAGCCACTCATTCAGAGGGAATATACACTCCATGGAAGCAGATGTGTGTCAGATGATACCGTATGTCAGCATACATACAGTGGGTTTGTTTAACATTCAGGTAAGAGTCTCCAGTGTCAGTGTCCAGTTTTACGTTGTCTTCATAACTTCTTTGCCAATAAATGGATAAAAACAAAGTCTGTTTTAAATAAATGATAGAGAATTATTAATAAAACACAAAGAGAAAATGATCAACTCCAAGGTGGTAAGAGTTACTCGCTTCTTCACGCCCCATTGCTGTTGATTTATTTTTCTTTCAGAGCGCCCCCTAGTGTGTCATTTCTTCATAATGCCTTTCTCTGAATATCGATGGCTGTCAGCACAAACCTTCTGAACAGTCTTCAGTCTTATTAAACATGTCTATAGCCTTTTTATCCTGTACAATATCATATAAATAATTGGTATAATGTGTTATTTCCTCCCCTCGGCTCTTCAGACGTGTGATTAGAGAGTGAGACGTGTTCGCACACAGACCTGTTGGTTTAAGAGAGCGCTCCGACTCAGCTGGGGGGAGAATCAATGCTCATTTTTACGCTGTGGTGAACTTTGATATATGAACTGAGCTCATTCCTGCACCACACACACACACACACACACACACACACACACACACACACACACATCAGCAGTAGCAGGTGGTTCTATTTGTTTATGCCTAAAGCTACACTACATTTCTCACTCTGATTTTTTTTTTGTCACACACACACGCAAACACACACACACAAGTGTAACATATTAAAGATATATTACAATATTCAACAGTAATGAAACGTTTTTTAGCCTAATGACAAAGTTGAAATCTAAGGTCAAAGTTTTTTTTTTTTTTTTTAAAGTCTAAATCCCTAAAAGGTCACCACTGTGATTAAATAAATGTCAGAGCTGAATAATATTAATAATAATAATAAGAAGAAGAAGAGGACAAAGAAGAAGAAATAGAAATAATTCATAAAAAAAAAATAGTGGCAAAGTTAAATTAATCAGAAATGTATTTTAAAAAAAGGTCAAAGTTGAGTCGTTAATTCGTTATGAAAATCAGTCGATCATTAACACAGTAAGAGTTTAAGATGTTTAGACAGAAGCTCCGACATGAGCTGTAATAAACAAACACACATGTACACATGAACATACACACATGAACATACACACATGAACATACAGTATCCGAAAAAGACCTGATGGAAGTCTGACTCTCATAGTCGCATAGTCTGACCCTCCAACACTGATTCTGAAAATCTGACTCTCCAGAACTGACTCTTGAAGACTGACTCTCTTAGTCTGACTCTCTAATTTTAGACTCTTTTAGTCTGACTCTCCAATTCTGACTCACTTACTCTGACTCTCCACGATTGATTCTGAAAAACTGACTCTCCAAAACTGACACTCCAATTCTGACTGTCCAAGACTGACTCACTTAGCCTGACTCTTTTAGTCTGACTCTCCAATACTGACTCTTCAAGGCTGACTCTTCAGGACTGATTCTCTTAGTCTGACTTTCCAATTCTGACTCTTCAAAATGGACTCTCTTAATCTGACTCTCCAAGAATGACTCTCTTAATCTGCCTCTCCAATACCGATTCTCTTAGTCTGACTCTCCAATTCTGACTCCCCAAGAATGACTCTCTTAGTCTTACTAACCAATTCTGCCTCTCCAAGACCGACTCTATTAATCTGACTCTCCAAGACCGACTTTATTAGTTTGAATCTCCAAGAGTGACTCTCTTAGTCTGACTCTCCAATTCTGACTCTCTTCATCGGACTCTCTTAATCTGCCTCTCCAATACTGATTCTGAAGACTGACTCTCGAAGACTGACTCTTCAAGGCTGACTCTTCAGGACTGATTCTCTTAGTCTGACTTTCCAATTCTGACTCTTCAAAATGGACTCTCTTAATCTGACTCTCCAAGAATGACTCTCTTAAACTGCCTTTCCAATACTGATTCTCTTAGTCTGACTCTCTTAATCTGACTCTCCAAGAATGACTCTCTTAATCTGCCTCTCCAATACTGATTCTCCTAGTCTGACTCTCCAAGACCGACTCTATTAGTCTGACTCTCCAAGACTGACTTTATTAGATTGAATCTCCAAGAGTGACTCTCTTAGTCTGACTCTCCAATTCTGACTCACTTAGCCTGATTCTGTTAGTCTGACTCTCCAATTCTGACTCCCCAAGAATGACTCTCTTAGTCTTACTCACCAATTCTCTCTCTTAGTCTGACTCTCCAAGACCGACTCTCTTAGTCTGACTCTCCAAGAGTGACTCTCTTAGTCTGACTCTCCAATTCTGACTCTTCAAAATGGACTCTCTTAATCTCACTCTCCAAGAATGACTCTCTTAATCTGCCTCTCCAATACTGATTCTCTTAGTCTAACTCTCCAATTGTGACTCCACAAGAATGACTCTCTTAGTCTTACTCACCAATTCTGACTCTCTTAGTCTGACTCTCCAAGACTGACTCTATTAGTCTGACTCTCCAAGACTGACTTTATTAGTTTGAATCTCCAAGAGTGACTCTCTTAGTCTGACTCTCCAATTCTGACTCACTTAGCCTGACTCTTTTAGTCTGACTCTCCATTACTGATTCTGAAAATCTGACTCTCCAGAACTGACTCTTCAAGGCTGACTTTATTAGTTTGAATCTCCAAGAGTGACCCTCCAATTCTTACTCACTTAGCCTGACTCTATTAGTCTGACTCTCCAAGACTGACTTTATTAGTTTGAATCTCCAAGAGTGACTCTCTTAGTCTGACTCTCCAATTCTGACTCACTTAGCCTGACTCTTTTAGTCTGACTCTCCATTACTGATTCTGAAAATCTGACTCTCCAGAACTGACTCTTCAAGGCTGACTTTATTAGTTTGAATCTCCAAGAGTGACCCTCCAATTCTTACTCACTTAGCCTGACTCTATTAGTCTGACTCTCCAAGACTGACTTTATTAGTTTGAATCTCCAAGAGTGACTCTCTTAGTCTGACTCTCCAATTCTGACTCACTTAGCCTGACTCTTTTAGTCTGACTCTCCAATACTGATTCTGAAAAACTGACTCTCCAGAACTGCCTCTTCAAGATTAATTCTCTTAGTCTGACTCTCAAATTCTGATTCTGAAAAACTGACTCACCAATGCTGACTCTCCAAGGCTGACTCTCCACATCAGACTCTTCAATGCTCCCCCTGCAAGTTTAACTCTCTATTACTGACTCTCCAAATTGAATTTGCCAAGACTGACTCTCCACTGTTCAAGACCAACTGTCCAAGAAAAATCTGATTCTGAAACCTTGAACTTCTTGGGCTTCTGAGGTGATTAAAGTGAATATGAAAATAATCTCATCCTCTGCTCTGCCCTCATCCTCCCTGACTCCACCCCCAGACCTGAAACACATAATGTTCCCTCGTTGTCATGAGGACCTAATAAGAGTAAAAAGCTGACCGGTTTGTGCTGCAGCGCAAAAAAAGATCCATAAGTTCTGATGTAAAGAACTCAAACACTTGTGTAATGATTCATGGTGTATTGAAAAGCCATGACAGTTCGTCTGCCATGAAAAGAGACTTGTGATCTGCCTTAGGTTAAGAGAACACTCAATCTCTGACTTGTTGTGTGTCAGTGTGTGTGTGTGTGTGTGTGTGAAGTGGCCCAGGCCGTAGGTGGAGCTAAACTTAGATGCAGGAGGAAGGAGCTGACTTTTCCCTGCGTCTGCTCGGTAATAATGGAGGCGATGCCTGTTTGCCTTTTAGGGCGGTGATATATGAGTCTCCCTGTATACCGTATAACATCATAACCACATTACATCATTATTTCTAGACGCTGTGCCGCTGCTGAAATACGCTCCAGGATTATTAAAACAAGATTAGCTGTTTTTTTTAAAGAACAAACATATCTTGGAGAAGAAAAAAAACAAATAGTAGAGGAATAATCATCACTGTACTGTATATCCACTCTATACTGTATATACTGTATATTAGTTGTAAGTATGCACACTTTATAATTTAATACTAATTTAAACACCTTTAGCTCATAATACAGCACTCCGTGTTCTTGGGTAAAACTCTCCCAACCTCATTTGGTAACTTTATTCCACTGTTTCTTGCAAAAGTGAAACACTGACCTTTTTCTTCCTGCATTGATCTGGATTTGTGGTTCAGCTGTAAGGTGAACATCATCTATGCTGAAATAGACTTGGGGCTACCCATGATTCTCTCTGTCCTGACCGTGACCCGCGTTTTAGCCGGCGAGAAGCTTGATGCTCCCACCACCCTGCTTCACTGCGACTCACTCTGGTGTTCGTTGAGTGAGAAGGTCTCATCGTTGAACTAAGTATGTTTTTAAGAATTGTGCAGCCTGCTTTACATTACAGGAACTAGCAGCCGAGTGAAGCGGACAGACAGATGCGTCTCTTCCACGAGTCGACTTTCATGTTCGAAGCGTTCCACCCACTAAATGTTCACGGGAACCACTGCAGCGCCTCCGAGCCACCTCGGCCAGGATCGTCATCCATGGACATACGGCCATTTTTAAAACGGTTTAACTCGAGCGCCCCCTCGTATAATGGAACTCGGTTTTTCTTACTGTACAACACTCGTACTCTGTTAGAGTTAAAGAGAAACATTCGCTTTCAGGTGCTTTTTAGGAAAGTTATTAGTCTGTTCCTCAAGTCTGATTCACACGCAGCACAACTCATTTCTTCTGTTTCCTGTTTGATTTGGTTTCACACTGCAAATTATTAAAAGAAACCACAGAGTGATGGAACAACA
Organism: Clarias magur; assembly: GCA_013621035.1. NCBI lineage: Eukaryota > Metazoa > Chordata > Actinopteri > Siluriformes > Clariidae > Clarias > Clarias magur. The sequence continues at coordinate 250,435 of QNUK01000588.1, forward strand.
AGAAATTCTTAAATGCGTGTAGGAATAATAACGATGAAAAAAAATTTATCAACCACTTACAGACATCATGAACAAAGTAAAGGGCGTTAGTATGAAAATAAAGTTTTACAGTTGAGTTTGTGTGTCGCATTCAGTGTTTATTCTCTTCTGTCCACATCCGTGCATGATGTTCGATTCCGCTCCTGCAGGTGATGCGATTCAGATTCGTCCGATCGCCTGGACACGGAGCTCATCAAGACGCTTTAAGACCAGTTGCGTGATGGGCGTCTTCCCTCCCGCCGAATGAACCAGACTAAAGTGAAGAACGCACGTGTTTCACACGAACACACTAAACACTCTGTGTGTGTAATGCACATGGGGTTTTGGCACTTAGGTTAAACCTGCACCTGCACGCAATACAAAAACACACGCCTAAAGACAACCGTTTACTCCATCTCTCTCTCACACACACACACACACACACACACACACACATGCACACAGAGAGAAAACTCAATGTGAGCAACAAATGCATCTGCATAGTTTGCTGGAAAAGTCTCCAAAACACACTAAAGCCAAGTTTAGGTTAGTGAACAGTAACTGGCCCGAAGTAATAAAGAGGTCCCGCGGGGCTCTGCAGTTCTCCAACAACTATCCATCATAGAGCTGGAGTTCAGATGAGGAGCAGTGGAAGCTTGCTAACAAGGAAATAGCTCATTAGCCTGAGTGAGAGGAGCCATCAGCGAGGAGCCCTCGATGAAAACAAACGACTCTGTGGAACCTATAAGGATCTGTAGAACCGTTGCTGCACTCCGTACACGGCCAAACACGATACACGGCCACGCGCTGTAGTGACCCCCACACATTACATGTCCACATGCTGTACCGGCCACATCACAGCACATCTGAGCGCATCCGTTCAATGTGCTGCTCAGTCGTCATTAATGACAGGCGTAACGCACTCGGTGCTATCCATCCCCTCCGCCTACATGAGCTCGCGGACGTCTACGGTTGGCTGGCGACCCCATGACCCATGTGAAACCGCAGCCAATCAGACCACAACACTCCGGCTGCGGATGGCTGCAGCATCACCCTCGACTAGAAATCCTCCAAATCCTCCGTTACGCCACTCAGAGTCCCTTCTTTCATCTTCCTTTCATCTCTGTCTGTCCCTCTCAGACTCTTTACTGCTGAAGAGTAAAATGACTCTGTGTGTGTGTGTGTGTGTGTTGCAGGTATATGATGGGTGTAGTCCTGGAGGGCAGAGATCTGTCGTTTATGGACGACGGCTATCAGGTGAACCCTAAACTGGTGGTTATTGTCCTGAACACTGAGAAGGAGTGGGAGAAGGCGAGTTTCTCTTCTTCACTTTTATTATCGTTCTTCCAACCAGAACTGAGCGCGCTGTTCATTTTCTCTACAAATATTCATTTATTCATTTATTCAGCACTTCATCCATCAGCGTAGAGCAACATTTCCTTCCTCTTTCATGCTGTCTATGTTTGAAACACATTTTCTTTTGCTCTTTTCTTCCTTCTCACTTTCTTTCAAGTGTCTGTCTCAGTATTTCTCTCCATTTCTGTTTACATCTCTCTTGCTTTCGTCTCTTGTTTTTTCTAATTCTTGCAGTCTCTCTACTTCTCTACTTCTTCCCATCTTTCTCTCATTTCTTTTTCTTTCTCCATCATCCTTGCTATACAATATTCTTTCTTTCATGAGTTTTTACATTGGTTTTCTTTCTTTCTTTCTCCCAGTCTTGCTTTCTTTTCTTTCTTTTTTTTTCATTGTTCTATCCGTCTGTCTTGTTTTATTCATCTCTCCCTTTTCTCCCTTTCTTCATCCTTCTATCTTTCTTTCTAACAGACCATACTTTTTCTTCCATTCCATTTTCTTTTTCCTTTTGTATATATATATTTTTTACCCTCTTTATTTCAGTCCATCTCACCACCTTTGTCTTTTCCTTTCTTTTGTCTCCCATTATGCCTCTTTTTTATCTCTCATTCTTTCCATTCCCTCCTTCCTTCGTTGGTGGTTGTTGATGATCGGTCCCAAGACTCCCCCCTTTCACATATCATTACACCTGCTGCAGGTTAATGTAACAGTGAGACGAACATCAGTGCACTTCAGTGTGTAGTAGTGAGATGTGACAAGTTTGCTCAGAACTCCACATAAACATGATGTCACAGTTTGACACACAACACAACACAACAACACTACACACCGTGAGCTGAAATCATCTCGAATACGGACTAAATGGCTGCCCCGTTCTTTTCCCTCAATCGGAAGAGTAGAGTGGGCTTTATAAATGTGTACTTCAGGGTGTGTGTGTGTGTGTGTGTGTGTGTGTGTGTGTGTGTGTGTGTGTGTGTGTCTGGTTTTTTCACTTTTTTTCCTGGTTTCAGTCTTCTCAGTTTGCTCTCTCACGTCTCGCTTAATTTAACTAATTGACTAAATAATGCGTTGGGTTTCTTCATAATAATCTCTCCTCTTCGCCTCGTTCTCTCTTCCTCTCATTAGTTTTAGGTGTTCTCTCGCTCTTTCTCTCCTCTTCATGCTCTTGTTTTCCTAATCACTTCCTCGCTCACACGTTCCTTTAACGACTTCTTATTTCTCCGAGGTGCAATCAGTTTACACGTCGCTCCAGAGCAAGCGGAGGCTCCTTCTTTCTTTTTCTTTTCTTTCTGTCACTCGTTTCCACCACGTGCCATAAACACCGCGAAAACTTGGGCTCGGTTTTCCCGAGGAAATCCGTCAGACACACGTGACGGAAACCAGCTCCATCTCCGGCCTCATGAAGCAGACGGAGGGACTCGTAAACAGACTCGGCAAGCTTGTGACAGATGCAGAGACTTTGACGAACAGCTGCTTTTCGGTAGCACACACTCCCACTGGCTTCTCACATTTGCAGCTGGTGTATTCTTGGCTGCACTAAACCTACTGTTGGAGTATACAATGGAAACTGCTCAGAGTGTCTTGGAGATGGAAGACCGTCTGGAGCAGGAGAAGGATCAGGAAATGGCCAGAAGCAAACTGCAAACGGTTCAGCCCACTCAGAAATGATGGTATGATCAGAATGAGGGCCACCTTGGGCAGAACAACCTCCACCTGCTCGACACTTCTAGGGGCCACTATTGTCTCCTGTCTGCAAGCTGAGTCCTGTTGCCTACAAGGGGCAGTGGAGGCTCAGAATTACATTTCTGAGTTATTGATCAGAAGGTTGGTGGTTCAAGCCCCAGCTCCACCTAGTGGCCACTTTTGTGCCCTTGACCATGGTTTTTACCCCAGTGTTCTTCAGGGGCTTCTGTATCTTGGCTGATCCTGCGCTCTGACCCCAGCTTCCTGACATAATGAGAAAGAATGTCATGCTGCAGTGATGTACAGTACAGAGCAAAATTTTGGACACACCTTCTCATTCAAAGAGGTTTTATATGTATTATGGCAAGAAAAAAAGCAGCTAAGTGAAGAAAAAAAACGAGCGACCATCATGACTTTAAGAAATGAAGGTCAGTCAGTCGGAAAAATTGGGAAAACTTTGAAAGTGTCCCCAAGTGCAGTCACAGAAACCATCAAGCGCTACAAAGAAACTGGCTGACATGCGGACCGGCCCAGGAAAGGAAGAACGAGAGTCGCCTCTGCTGCGGAGGAGAAGTTCATCCGAGTCACCAGCCTCAGAAATGGCAGGTTAACAGCAGCTCAGATCAGAGAGCAGGTCAATGTCACACAGAGTTCTAGCAGCAGACACGTCTCTAGAACAACTGTTAAGAGGAGACTGTGTGAATCAGGCCTTCATGCTAGAACATTTGCTAGGAAACCACTGCTAAGGACAGGCAACAAGCAGAAGAGACGCGTTTGGGCTGAAGAACACAAGAAAGAACACAAGAAAGAAAACTCGCTGAATGAGAAGGGGTGTGCAAACTTTTGCTCTGTACTGTGTATGTTACTTAACAACAAAGTACACCAATCAGACCACAGTAGTGACATCAAGGGCAGATAAATCTAGAGCATCTGGCCAAAACCCAGCAATTAAAACTAATGCACCTTATTCCTTTGACCACTTTGACACCAATCCCACAGAGGCCTTACAGGATGGCAGAGGGCCTGGTTGAGGCCCCAAAGAGGGAAATTCCCACCATGTGGAACATGGGCCTCTCAGTGAATTCATTCCGAAGACATTGGGCCACATACATTGGGCTAGCCTATGAGAATAAATCCCAACACCACCAAGCTGCCACTGAACGAGGTCCTAAAATCACCTAATCAGCCTAACTGGATCTTTCTTAATTTTTTTTGTCTTCATCCCTGAAATGGTCTCTCCTTTAAGACCAGCACGGACCTCTGAAAGCTTACTGCCGTCTTCTCTACATTTTCAGTATTACCACCATGGGTCTCTCTGTAAAGTATGTTGGCAGGTTCTGATGGAAGTAAAGTCCAGAGAGTAGATGGACCTCACAACTCTGCTGAGGCTCTTACAGTGTACTGTACGTACATTCATGCAGTTTAGATGGTTCTTGCATGGTTCTCCTGCCACTTTCTAATGCCTTATGGTCCACGTCCTGGAGGGTTGTGGAGGTTGCTGTGCAGCCAACTGGGATGATCAGCTGACACCTGAGATGACTATCACCAGGGCGTGGTCCTCAGAATAATGCATGAAGCTGGCTTAACTCTCAGATGAACTTGGGTAGAAATTGGGAGCCGTAGCCACGGAGCCTGTACCAAATAAACAAACTGCTGTCTGTCCTTGGGCTCATGGAGTGGTGCAGATGGTTGGTATTCGAGTTCTTTTGTGTAGTTCGGATATATGGTCCATCAGGGTAGCCAAAAGCCCAGCAAACAGGATAAAGAGGATGGAGAAACTCCTGTATCACTCTCAACCCCTATCAGTTTATCTCTCCAGGTCTGCGGAGTCTGGATTTGCTCTCGACATTGGAGCAGTATTTCGTTCTTTCTTTCTTTCTTTCTTTCATTTCCTCTTGTACACACAGTCTCTGAAACCCTGCAGTGTGTGTGAAGAGCGCCACGCTAATCATTTCTCACTGCATTGGACTAGAACAGGGGTGTGAGGAGATGGTGCTGACAGAGCTTACGCACGCACACAGGCACACACACACACACACACACACATTTGGATAACAATGCAAACACACTTGAGACAATTACAAAACATCAGTGCTAAATGTACACACATTAGACTGTCTCACACATTCTCTCCGTAACACAGCCTGAGGGAGGAAGAGACTGAAAGAACAATGCAATATGTGTGTGTGTGTGTGTGTGTGTGTGTGTGTGTGTGTGTGTGTGTGTGTGTGTGTGATTGTAGATGGGCCGCTGGGAGAACCATTCACTGGTACTAAAATTTCCCGTGTGGCCTCGGTACAACTCGTTTGGAGACGCAGAAGCAGATGAAAATCACCTGAGCATCGTCACGCTGGAGGAGAAGCCGTTCGTGGTCGTGGACGACGTGGACATTCTGACCGGGACATGCAATCGCAACTCTGTTCCCTGCAGGAAGCACATCAAAGAGTAAGACTGCTGAACATCGCCGCACCAGAGGACGCTCTTTGCTTTTCTTTTTATCGCTTATATATCATATATTTTTATTCTGCCTCATCTTTGAATGTGTGTGTGTGTGTGTGTGTGTGTGTGTGTGTGTGTGTGTGTGTGTACAGTAACACTACAGGTGGCTCGTACCTAAAGCAGTGCTGTAAGGGCTTCTGTATCGATATCCTAAAAAAGATCGCCAGGAATGTAAAGTTCACCTATGACCTGTACCTGGTGACAAACGGCAAACACGGGAAGAAGATAAACAACGTGTGGAACGGCATGGTGGGCGAGGTCAGGAGATGCTTCAACGCCACCTTAATGTCACTTACACACCTGCCGGAGAGGCGTGCGGCTCACACAGCACTTGTCTTTGCTGCTCTTTGTTCTGCAGGTGGTTTATAAGAAGGCCGTGATGGCTGTCGGTTCTCTGACCATCAACGAGGAGAGGTCAGAGGTCATCGACTTCTCTGTGCCGTTCGTGGAGACCGGCATCAGTGTCATGGTTTCCCGCAGCAATGGAACCGTATCGCCCTCAGCCTTTCTGGGTAAATCTGAGATTTAAAAAAAAAAAAAAAAAAAAGGTGGATTTGATAATCTTTCACTGACGTCCTGCTTCCTGTTGCGTATCTTTCACTTCCTGTAGAGCCGTTCAGCGCGTCGGTGTGGGTGATGATGTTCGTCATGTTACTCATCGTTACCGCAATCGCTGTCTTCCTGTTCGAGTTCATCAGTCCGCTGGGCTTCAACAGAAACCTCGCGCAAGGCAAAGGTACGCCGTGTACCCCGGGATCCACCTCTCCACCTCTCCATCGCTCCATTTCATCATCTCTCCACCTCTCCATCTCTCCACCTCTCCATCTCTCCACCTCTCCACCTCTCCATCGCTCCACCTCTCCAGCTCTCCACCTCTCCATCTCTCCACCTCTCCATCGCTCCATTTCATCATCTCTCCATCTCTCCACCTCTCCATCGCTCCATCTCTCCACCTCTCCATCTCTCCACCTCTCCATCTCTCCACCTCTCCATCTCTCCATTTCATCATCTCTCCATCTCTCCACCTCTCCATCTCTCCACCTCTCCATTTCATCATCTCTCCATCTCTCCACCTCTCCATCTCTCCACCTCTCCACCTCTCCATCTCTCTACCTCTTCATCTCTCCACCTCCCCATCTCCCCATCTCTCCATCTCTCTACCTCTTCATCTCTCCACCTCCCCATCTCCCCATCTCTCCATCTCTCTACCTCTCCATCTCTCCACCTCTCCATCTCTCCACCTCTCCATCTCTCCACCTCTCCATCGCTCCATTTCATCATCTCTCCATCTCTCCACCTCTCCATCGCTCCATTCACCTCTCCATCTCTCCACCTCTCCATCACCTCTCCATCCACCTCTCTCATCTCTCCACCTCTCCATCTCTCCACCTCTCCATCGCTCCATTTCATCATCTCTCCATCTCTCTACCTCTTCATCTCTCCACCTCCCCATCTCTCCACCTCTCCATCTCTCCACCTCCCCATCTCTCCACCTCTCCATCTCTCCACCTCTCCATCTCTCCACCTCTCCATCGCTCCATTTCATCATCTCTCCATCTCTCTACCTCTCCACCTCTCCATCTCTCCACCTCTCCATCTCTCCTCTCTTCCCTTCATTTCTTTATAAAATTGGTATTTAAATATATATTCCTGTTTTCCTTCTTTCCATTTCTCATTCTTTAATGCTTTCTTTTTTATTTATTAATATCTTTCCTTCTGGTGTCTATTCTTTCTTTGATCATTAATGTCCATTAAGCCTTTCTCGCTGTATTTCTTTTAAACTTTGTTAGCTTGGTTGTCATCCTATTTCTTTTTCTGTTTGTTTTTTTTTTCAATCTGCATCTCATTATTTTTTTTTCTTCAAACTCTCTCTTTATCTGTTTATTTCTGCTACTTATTTTTCTTTATAATTTTCTTTGCATTTATCTCTTTTTCTTCTTTCTTTCCATCTTTTTTCACTTCTCTTTGGATTATTTATGATATTTCTTTCTTTATTTCCATTTCTTAGTTTCATTCTTTCTTTTTGTCTTTTTTATTTGTTTATCTTTCTTTGTCATTCATTCTTTATTTAATTATTAATATCCATCATGTCGATGCCTTTCTCGCTGGATTTCTTTAAGACATTGTAACCTTGTTTATCATTTTTTTGGCTTGTTTTAGTAATTTATGTAAGCTGCCTTCTTTCTTAAATTTTTTTCTTTTTTCTTTTTTTTCAAAAATCTTATTGGTTTATTTCTCTGACTTTTTCGTTTATGATTTACGTTCTTTCCTTGTGTTTATCTCTTTATTGAGTTCTTACTTTCCATCTCCCTTTTTTTACATTGTTTGATTATTTACTGTATCTATCTCTGGTCTCGTCTTCGTTCTTTTGTTCCCTGTCTATAAACTCGCACCAGTCTGGAGTGTGTGTGAATAGCTTTTTTTTTATAGCTTTAAAGAACCCATATTATGCAAAATTCTCTTTTTGGTCATGATTACATTCACACAGGTCCCCAGTAGGCGTGTACAAACAAATAAGATGAGAAAACAAACATTCCCTGCTATTTTTCGTTTTTCCTTGTTTGTACTGGCCGGGGTTTAAACAAGCTGATTAGATTTTCCCCTTAGTGTGACCTCATCCAAGAAAAGCCCCTCCCCCAGCCTGTTGCTCAGCTTCTCAGGGGGCGGGACTCAGCAGGAGCTCATTTACATAAACACTGAAAGAGCACATTTGGAGGAGGAATGAAACAGAGGGAGTTTGTGGTATGAAAAGGTACATTATCTGAGGGTTATTTCAGCTGGGGGTAATCACACACACACACACACACACACACACACACACACACACACACACACACACACACACACTAGGAGCTTAGCCGTGGGTTAACTTGTTAATGACACAGTGAAATATTTGTATTAATTTTTAAACTTCTCTCTCCAGACCCTCACGGTCCATCGTTCACCATTGGCAAGGCCATTTGGCTCCTGTGGGGTCTCGTATTCAATAACTCTGTACCAGTACAGAACCCTAGAGGCACGACCAGTAAGTTCATAGTGTCAGTGTGGGCCTTCTTTGCCGTGATCTTCCTGGCCAGTTACACTGCCAACCTGGCTGCCTTCATGATCCAGGAGGAGTTTGTGGACCAGGTCACTGGGCTCAGTGACAGAAAAGTATGTTTGTGTTCTCTTCTATACCTTATCTCAGACCTGCTAACCTGCACACATTCTGCATAGGACCTCCAAATTCAGAATCTGCAAAAACCTTCAAAGAGAAAAACGCCAAACAAGCTTATTGAAATATAAATCCTGAAGTGGCACAGGAGTTTTTCATAGTCTTCAATACTAACCAACACCATGGAAGCCCCGCCCCTTTTCCCTCCATCTCACTTTAGTAATGCTTTAACATGTATTCAGGATGCCACCGAAATCACTGGTCATCATTTTCAAAATGTGCTGGCCTTTTTCGGTCTTGTTGAAATTACACAGTCTTACCTGTCAGAGTTGGCAGGTCTGTTCTGGTCTCTTAATGAAGACATGTAGCATAAAATCCACCATATTCTTTGCTGCCTAAACCTTTGAAAACTATTTTTCTTGTCTTTCCAGTTCCAGAGCCCGTATTCCTTTTCTCCGCCATTTCGTTTTGGTACAGTCCCAAATGGCAGCACCGAGAGGAACATCAGGAAGAACTACCCAGACATGCACCAGTACATGGTCAAATACCACCAGACCGGCGTCCAGGATGCACTGATCAGCCTTAAGACGGGGTACGGCCTCACCAACCTTGCGTATTTGCTCCCTGTGGATTACTGAGATCGCTGAGTATTGCCATTAAGTAGAATTTCTCAAACTCTATTCAGTTCCTCAGTTGTAACCTGTCACAACCTGCAGCTGTCTTCATGAAGCTGTCTTCATTATTGGTTTGCACAGCAAGCTGGATGCGTTCATCTACGATGCAGCTGTGTTGAACTACATGGCAGGGCGAGATGACGGGTGTAAGCTGGTGACCATCGGCAGCGGCTACGTCTTTGCCACCACCGGTTACGGCATTGCCCTCCAGAAAGGATCCTACTGGAAGCGGCTCGTGGATCTTGCCATTCTAGGGATCATTGGAGATGGTAAGATTATAATAACTCACTTTCATACCTACAAGTGTACAAAAAACTAATGCAGAATTGTAAAGACTTCCCACATTTGTCAATTGGATGGTTTTCATCTGTATTTATCCTAATGTAAAAATGTTTATTTTTTAGCTTGTGTGCTGATCCTAGGATTTGTTTGTTCAATCTGTCCTAGGTGAGATGGAGGAGCTGGAGGCTCAGTGGCTCACAGGTTTCTGCCATAATGAGAAAAACGAAGTGATGAGCAGTCAACTGGATGTGGACAATATGGCTGGTGTGTTCTACATGCTGGCAGCTGCCATGGCCCTCTCCCTCCTCACCTTCTGCTGGGAGCACCTGTTCTACTGGAGATTGCGTTACTGCTTCACTGGACTGTGCTCAGGACGACCTGGACTTCTTTTTACCATAAGCAGGGTAAGGATTACACCACTGTTTTAATGTCAGTCGTATATGTTACTAAACCACATCCTAAATAAAATAATGCCCCTGATTGAGGAACACTAATGTATTAAAACAACAGAAGACTATGCTCAGTCTGAAAAAAAATACATTAATGCTGCATCCCTACAAAAACCTTACCTTTCCTGTGAAATAACTTTTTGAATGTCTTTTTCTATGCCTTGCTGTTTCTGTCTAGGGTATCTGGAGTTGTATTCATGGTGTTCACATTGAGATGAAGAAGCTTCCCGAGTTGGATTTCAGTCCTCAGGCCAACGTGTTGCACCTGCTTAAATCTGCAAAAGAGATTACAACTTTAGGTGTAACTTCTCCTAAACGGCCTGTCGCCAGCATCCTTCCTCCTACTACTGGACTGCTAGAACTTGTGACTGGGAGCAAAGGCAACAACAACAACCTTTCACCAAAAGATGCGATCTACAACAATACCAACACCATGCTTTCAAATCGCCACAAAGAGCCTCTAAACAACACCCTTTTGCCTGGTCAGTGTGCTCTTAACCTAGCTGAAGTTCAGTCCGTTAGTGGAGGCACATTAGGTAGTGGTGACTCAGGACTTCCTGCTTCCAAGACCCGTGCTCTCTGGAAGAAGTCAGTTGAAACTCTGAGGCAGAACCCAGGATCTACAAATGATTCCCCACCTTCCTCTGGACCAGTCTATGAGCCACATGCAACTATGAAAAGCCAGAGGTACTTGCCTGAAGACCTGCCTGCACGCTCAGACATGTCTGATTGCTCTGGCCGAATTGACCTACAGAAGCAGCACAAGGTCAAAGAGACGCTCCGGAAGAGAAACCGCCTGCCACGGGACCTAAGTGACGTGGAACTCGCTGCATTACCCAGCCAAGCCAGCCAGCAGAGCAATCACAGTGCTCAGATCTATTCCCAGAATAGTCAGAACAGCCAGATCTACACCATTGACTCTGTAGACCAGGAGCACGGACTACATTACCCGGACATTTTCAATGGGCACAGAGACAACAAACATCGCCCTTCGTCTTCTTCAGAGCAACAGCCAATACTGCAGCTTAACAGCAACGTGTTCCCTCAGGCTCATGAGCCAGATGTCATGCAGAACGCTACAACCGCTGCCAAGGAGAAGAAGTACAATACTTACGGAAAGCCTGGTGGGGTAGCACACAGCCCAGCAGTGACCACTCCCACCCAAGACCACAGACAAATCCACTGCCGTAGCTGTCTGTCAAAGTTCTCCAACTATTCTGGGCTTTATACCATGCGACCTCCTCAGTATCGCTGTGACGCTTGTCTACACTCTGCCAACCTGTATGACATAAGCGAGGATCAGTTCCTGCACCCCAACATAGGTGCCATTCGAGGTGGTAGTGTAGACAGGAGCTTCTGTGCATATCTGCCACATCCCAATGCTTCCTTCATGGCCTACCTTCCCCAAAGCGACCAAGAAGGTGAAGGGCTAATTAGTCACTATCAAAATGAGGGCATTTACATCCATCGCCAGCACTCTTACGAAAACCTGCCTCAAAAGAATTCTTCACGACGTGTGAGCCTTCAGGACAACACTCCTCATGTTAACTTGCACACGTCCACCATGGTTCCGGATAAGCTTCCAAAGAGCCAGTCGACACAGCTGAATCACACGCTTGCTTCAGTAGGCGTCAGCGGGCTTGGCATTGGCCGGCGCAGCAAGTCCATGTACCCAGCCCGTCCGACTGAGAACCCTTTTCTGCAGACGCTCCGCGACGACCAGCGCCTGGCTCACGGCCGCAGTGCTACGGACATTTACAAACAGCTGGTGCCACTAACATTAAGTCCAGTGGTCGACGGCAAGGGGCTCGGCTTAGGGGTGGCAACACCTGACCTCTTTTACCCCGAGCATGTAATGCCTTATGTAGCCCTTTCCCCGGTCGGCACATTCTCAGCCCCGAGAGCAATGAGTGCCGGTGGTGCACGACGTGTCTACAAAAGGATGCCCAGCATTGAATCCGATGTCTGAAGGTTTGGAAAAAAAACGGAAAAAAAAACTGTGAACTAATGAGATACAAACTCTGAAAAAACATGCGCTGTACAAAGCATCAGTATTTCCACCTGGATATGGATTCATATTGGATAATCCTTTCCAACCAGGAGTTTAAAAAAAACAATCTCATATATTGTTTCCTGCTCTTTAGTGAATCTCAGTTCAGCATTTCATCAGGTCCTCCCCCGTAGTTGAGCGGCAGCTCTGGGTCTTCCACGTAAACACCGAAGACGGCACCAGACACAGATGTGCCGTAAAGAGAAAACGCATCAAAAACGCTGCTGGAGATTATGGAGCAGCTCCAAAGAGTTTTCCTTTTTTCCAGACAAAGAATTGAGCCAAAACATTGCCACATTCACATGTAACGCATAAATGTCTGAATATGACAAACAAAGAAAGTAATGAATTTCTGCAACACCACAAAAACATCAAGGAAGGAATTGTATAAATGCACAAAATAAACACTTGAATCTGAAGCAAAATAAATGCACTGTATGATATTAATGGCTACGTTCACATTACAGCACAAGTCCGATTTTGGCTAGTCCAAATTTTGGACATTGGTTCCCACCGGTGACCCGGATCAAAGAAGCATACCCCTTGAAACGGGATACTAGGATTTAGTGGGTTTCTTACGATTTGCCCCCGAATCATTGGGGAAAATGCACACAAATTCTGATTGGATTGTTCTTATATGTATAAATATGTGTCTAGGATATGAAATATAGAAGGTCTGATTTCAAAGAAATCTAATTGTTGTATTTACACAGTCATTTGTGTATCAGGTCCCCATTGTTACAATGAAAAAGCGTTCAGTTTATCAGCACGAGATCTCAGGTCCAAAGTCATTTATGGCCATGAGCCGTGGGAGCGAAGCTGTGTATGATCTCTGGGAGGGAGGGGCATGCTGTTTTTTTTAGAGACCATTTGTGGACATCTGCGAGCTCATGTATGAAGACGTGAAAAGGAAAGCACTTGGCTTTTCTACATATGTTATGAGACACAGCTTAAAGAGATGCAGTTGGCGTGATTCAGGTGTCTCAAAATAACAATTAAAAAACTTTACCTTATTAAGTTTTACCTTCCATAAGAAAAAAAAAATCGGATTTCAACTTGGTAATGTGAACGTAGGGTTAAAAAAAAAAAAAAAAAAAAGGAAAAGGAAAACTAAACCTACAGCAAGGTGAACCGTGTTAGCAGGAAATATTCCGACCAAACTTCCTACCCTAAAGAGACTTCTATTTTTTCAACTACATTTTTTTTCCAACTGTGTAATATAAGGAGCTCCGGGGAAACCCAGGGTCTTAGTTTAGAGTTCCTGAACATGTTTACCTGCATGCCAAACACACGAGCAGGACGACGAGTTCTCTGAGCCATCAGTGTTTGTTCACACACTCATGTCTACATCACAGCATTATTTATTACATTGCAGTTATTTCTATAGTTATCTAGGAAAATCATACGTGACATATGAGTCATTTTTACAGTTTTATACACTGCCAGACTGATTGACCAAGCGGTGTGCAGAACATATGATTGTTACGGTTCAGGGGGGGGAAGATTATATATATATATCTAAGGGACAGTAACGACGGCGTAATCGGGGATCCTGTACCGACAAAATGATGTCACACTCTGCACCGCAGGACCACACAGAACTCACACATACATCACTTCCTGTGGGATGAAACCTGCCCACACATATCCTATTATTTATTCATTCCTTTATGTATTTATTTACTTATTTTGTTGTTTTCAGATATAATGGTCATCCAGCGATATGCACAATATCAGGTTGCAATATAAAACTTTCTGTATGAAATTTCCTAGCTAATATGTTTTATTATTGGTTCACTTAATTTACGAATTGTAATACATGTGACATTAATTTATAAATGTGATTTAATTGCATATGTACATATATATATATATTTTATATAAAAAATAATAATAATAATAATAATAGTAATAATAATAATAATAGCATGTTAATCTTCAAAGATCAGACTTTCCAAGTTTTCTTTTTATATATATATATTTATTTATTTATTTATTTAAAGTTTTGACATGAATGGGAGTACATGTTTACAGTGAATATGGAAAATATGGCTTCATCTCCAGTGTGATTTGATCCTCACTTGAATACATGACAGAAAAAAAAAAGAGAAAAGAAACCATCAACCCGGACCAGGTTTTGGTTGTCTTCAGTTGTTTTAGTTGTTTACAAAATCGGAGGTTTTACGTTTGCAGGGTTTTGCCTCACACTCGAAACAATGATATGATAGACAAAAAGAAAACAAAGACGATAAATAAAAAGAAAAGTTCCACAGCATTAGTAGAGAGATGTGTTTCTCTTAAAACTTTCTCTCTCTAAAGGCCGGTTTGCCGTCCCAGTTTAAATTTCCACACAGATATAACGCTGAACCGGTAAGTGCTGAGACGGCATCACGGCAGCTCGGGGATTACGGGGATATGAGTTTGCTCATTTAAAGGCATTTTACGGTTATTAAAAAGTGTCTGCTTTCAGAGCCCTGAACACCGGCTGAACGGTAATGCTAATCCCTAATCATCACTTTACTTCTGTTTGATCACATGACACTTTTCTTAACACTTCGGTTATCACTTCGTGTCGAATTGTAACAGATTGATGCTGATCGTACAGAATGTTCAATGAGACAAAGAGTCAGTTTGCTGAGAACATGAAGTCGCCATGGAAATGAGCAGGTAATACTGGCTCTCCAAAATGATGTGTCGTCAGTCTTAACACAGGCTTGTCCCAGCTCAGTGACACCTCCTGCTAACGGTCTGCCTGAGAAGTAAACGATCAAACACGCAACATGACCCCGTGTGCTCGTTCATACATATGACGGCAAGTTTAGGGCGTCGTTCTCAAAACGCTGTGATGAGCAGAAAAAAGGACGTTCTTTTAGAGTGGGTGCCAATACTTTAAGTCACTGGAGTGATTAATAGTCACCGGTTTCATAAGCAAAGGTGGCAAAAAAACAAAAAAAAAGGATCAGTATCACATTTCCAGTCGTGATGATTATCTTATTATTTTCATTGTTAATGACCCAGAGTTTTATTTATATATAAAATACTTTTACAGGTTTGTTTGAAATCTCTAATGGAATCCAGAATTTATGAGTAAATTATAAACATATCGCATGCGGATAGAAACTCACCTGTGCTGCTTAAAATGGCAGATCACGCTTCTGAACTTTGACCCTGGAAGCACTTATTCACAATTTAGGAGAGAATTTTATTTATTTATTTATTTATTTATTTTAAATGGACGAGGACTGTGTGTAATGTTTTTTATGCTATTTTACATCATCGCTAGACATCATATGAATGAAGAATAATTTTAAAACAGGTTTGTAATTTGCATTTAAACGATGCTAAAGGTTAGCGGAAGCTGCAAGTCTGAACAACTGCCGAGTGATAAATATCCTTAATATCAATCTAACCTTTAAAGACAATCACAAAAATAATGACGTCTTAGTCAAATTATTTCCAGCATCTGGGCAAACTGTCTATAGATTTTTTTTTTTTTTTTTAAGTAATAAAAATAAATAAGAATTTATATACAAATATAAAATTATTAATTATTTCTAAGCAAAGGTTACTCAAATTGCACATGAAAATGTAATAATTTTATTAATCTTAATTTAAATAACTAAATAAATAATTAAAAGTTAAAATAATTGGCATATTCGAATCTAGTCAAATTTATCTATACACATAATTTACTGTTTTAAGATATTATTATTAATAATAATTAATTATTATTATTATTAATAATAGTAATCAGTGTTCTTTTGGCTCTTTTTTGTTTTTAAGCATTAATTTTTTATATAAGATTATAATTATCTGCCATATAGTAAGAAAATGTAAAGCCTAAAAATAGTAATGTAATGTATATCTAGAAATAGTCCATAAATAAATGAAGTTATTATAACTAAATTCATGGTCATGTTCCAGAGAGATTGAAATGTAGAAACCTTTCCATACAAATTGTAAATAAATGTGCTCTTACTGTACACAATAAAATACATACAAAAAAAAAAAAAAAAACGCACACACAAGTTTATATAAACCATCTGTTACTATAGAAACATATTGGGAAATTCTGACCAATCAGAACGGAGAACCCAACAGCGACGTTGTTCTCAACACTATTTACTTGCTGATTAATTTCAGCATGAGTTTGCATTTCTGCATCACGTTAGAAAGATGATGACCGACTGTAGATCCTCCGAAACCCGTCTGATGATTTAAACCACGAGTTCTTCTCTCTGCTTCTGCTGCACGCTTCATGCGGTTTGAACTTTTCCCTTCTGCTGACTCACAGGAGCCAAAAGATCGGCTCATTTTTAATCCTTTAATGAGAGGAGGGAAAACTTCAAACTGTCCAGGGCAGGGCTTCCCCAGGCCTAATTTAAATAAGATCTTAAAAATCCTGTCGCCGACTTCATACGGAGAAAGAAAAATTATATTCAGATTATTCTTATTATGAACGTCTTTATTAAACATTCAAGGTCTTCCACACATTCAGGGCTTTAAAAAGAATTCATTGGCGGTGTCTGTAATAATCTGGATTTAAAATATGTTTTACTCTCTCTTACCTTCTGAATAATTTGTTAAGACAATAAATTGAATTGAAACGCTAAAACTAACATACGGCTTTATGTGACTCGAGGCTCGGCTCTACGCGCTTACTTTAGGGAAGCTGTGCTAAAATTATATGAGATGAAACCAAGAAGCTGACCAATAAATTTACAAAAAATTTAAAGCAAAACATTTCTTGTTCTATTTCCAGTTTTTGGAATTTTATTGAAAGAAGCTAAATTTGAGTTGAATTAATCGTATATTCGGGTTGTTGTTGTAAGAAATTATGCAGACTGTAGGTTGTCCAGATTTAAGAATAATTAGCATCCCAAGATACAGTATGCCATCTTTTGCAGACAGAGTTTCATCAAGAGTTTCATTTCAACATACAAACCTGATTCCAAAGAAGTCGGGACACTGTGAATAAAAACAGAATGCAATGAAGGTGATGTTTCAAGTGTTTCAATATTTCATTCCGAATAGAACATAGATAACGTATCAAATGTTGAAAGTGAGTCATTTTTGAAATGTCATGCCAAATATTGGCTCATTTTGGATTTCATGAGAGCAACACATTCCAAAAAAGTTGGGAGAGGTAGCAGCAAGAGGCCGGAAAAGTTAAATGTGCATATAAGAATCAGCTGGAGGACCAATTTGCAACTTATTAGGTCACTTGGCAACATGATTGGGTATAAACAGAACCTCCCAGAGTGGCGGTGCCTCTCAGAAGTCAAGATGGGCCGAGGATCACCAGTTCCCCAGTGCTGCGGCGAAATACATCGGCGCGATATCAGAAAGGAGTTTCTCAGAGAAACATCGCAGAGAGTTTGAAGTTATCGTCATCTACAGTGTATAATATCATCCAAAGATTCAGAGAATCTGGAACAATCTCTGTGCGTAAAGGTCAAGGCCGGAAGACCATACTGGATGCCGATGATCTCCGGGCCCTTAGACGGCGCTGCATCACATACGGGAACGCGACTGTGATGGAAATCACAACATGGGCGCAGGAACACTTCCAGAAAACATTGTCGGTGAAGACGATCCATCACTGCCGGCTAAAACTCTATAGGTCAAAAAAAGAAGTCGCATCTAACCATGATCCAGAGGCGCAGGCGTTTTCTCTGGGCCAAGGCTCATTTCAAACGGACTGTGGCAAAGTGGAAACTGTCCTGTGGACCGACGAATCAAAATTTGGAGCTCTTTTTGGGAAACTGGGACGCCATGTCATACAGACTAAAGAGGACAAGGACAACCCCAGTTGTTCTCAGCACTCAGTTCAGAAGCCTGCGTCTCTGATGGTATGGGGTTGCATGACTGAGTGTGTGTGTCATGGGCAGCTTACACATCTGGAAAGGCACCATCAGTGCTGAAAGGTACATCCAAGTTCTAGAACAACAGATGCTCCCATCCAGACGTCGTCTCTTTCAGGGAGGACCTTGCATTTTCCAACATGACGATGCCAGACCACATCAATCTGCATTAACTACAACATCATGGCGGCGTAGGAGAAGATCCGGGTGCTGAAATGGCCAGCCTGCATCATAAAGAGGAAGATGCGGCAAAGAAGGACAACATTCCTATTCCTAAACTTGAGCACTTTGTCCCCTCCGTCCCCAGACTGTTATAAAAAGACGAGGGGATTCCACGCAGCGGTACAGCTTTTTTGAAATGTGTTGATGCCATGAAATTAAAGATTTCATGGCATCAACACATTTTTTGTATATTTCAAGTATATTTTTCCCTTAAAATGATTAAAATGATACTTTTTCTCAGTTTGAACATTTGGTATGTCATCTATGTTGTATTCCGAATGAAATATTGAAATTTTAAACTTCCACATCATTGCATTCTGTTTTTATTCACAATTTGTAAAGCGTCCCAACTTTTGTGGAATCGGGTTTGTAGAACACAAACTCAAAATTCAAGTAAAAGTACAATTACTTGCCTAATAATGTTCTCCACTACAAATAGAAGGACCACTTTGAATTTTACTCGAGTACAAGTTTACTTGAAGTACAAAAGTATGAGTACTCAACAAAAAACCTGATTTGTCTGGATCTCTATCTGACCGAGTTACTGATAAACAATATTTTAAATCATTTGAAACTGAAGTTGAGGCTGTTGATAACATGAATGTGCGAGTCTTTAACGATAAACGACAACAATGGAGAGCAGCACTGTTGGCCACTTTCATTACTTTGGTAGCGTAGCTAGCTAATTGTTACCAGTGCTAACCTGTACAATCCACATCAAGTCAAGTAAAAATATGAAAATTGAAGAAACTTTTATTTTTAATGATAAACTTATACAGTCCATTTGTCTAAACAACTCTTAAACAATATTTCAGATTTTTCATTGTAAAACACACACACACACACACACACATATATATGTACACACATACTGTATGGTGGTTTCTTACACGAGGGGTGTTTGAGTCTAACTTGAACTAGTGATTGTGGAGAAGAATAGAACAAGGTTCTGAGAGTTCTTCAGCATACCAAGACATTTTGGACAATTTCATGCTCCAACTTTGTGGGGACAGTTTGGGGACGGCCCCTTCCTGTTCCAACATGACTGCGCACCAGTGCACAAAGCAAGCTCCATAAAGACGGAAGAACTTGACTGGCCTGCACATCCATCACTGTCCTGACCTCCATCCACCCTGATGGAACACCTTTGGGATGAATCAGGGCGGAGACTGAGAGCCGCGCCTTCTCGTCCAACATCAGTGTCTGACCTCACAAATGTGCTTCTGGAAGAACGGTCAAACAATTCCCATAAACACACTCCTGGAAAGACTTCACAAAGGAGTTGAAGCTGTTATAACTGCAAAGGGGGCGGGGCCAACATCATATGAAACCATGTGGATTAAGAATTGGATGTGACGCAAGTTCATATGCATGTGAAGGCAGGTGAGCCAATACTTTTGGCAACGTGTGTTTTTCTCAGACTGCCTGAAACATGAATCGAGGTTCCTCATCATTTTCAATTTTATTAACTTATAAGAAAGTTAATAAAACTTTCTTATAAAAACAGATCAGTTACCTTTAAAAACGATGCTACGTTTTATTGATCAATGTGCAAACAATAGCACCGATTCGTAAAGCTTAACGTTTAAAAGTCAAGAAGGTCACCCAGATCTATTCACAGTAACGTGGTATACAATCTTAAACCAGATTTATATATGAAATCCTTCTTTTAGCTATAGAGACCCACAGACGTGATGTTGTCTCCGCTAATAATCCATAACGAGCGTCGGGGTCTAGCGTGATGACAGCCAGTTATTTATCCACAGTACGTTTGAGGTAATGCGCTCTGTGCTAAAGCGGCACAACGAACCTTAGCTCCTTTTATCATCTGCCGCTGTAACAATCTGCCAGCGTTATGTACTCCATCTCGTAGCCTGCGCGTCGCTCTTCGACCCCTCGGGCGCATCAGACGAACAAACGAGCCTGTGTGCTGCGTCGCCATGCTTTTCATTTCAGCACAAGGTTGTTTCCAGGTCAGTGGAGACATTCGAGTTCCTGCACATCTCCACCTCGACATATCCATCACTAGAGAGAGAAACGAGAGGGTGTGTATATTATACAGGGCTTTACACTTATCACCAGGAGCTTATGATTGAACCCAGGACCTTCTGGTTAAACTGGGAGAACAGGTTCTGATACACCGATCCTAAAGCAACATCATGGAGAACATGTTTTATTATTCCTCTTTGGATCGTGTCCAAGAGTCCTCCAGCTCTACAACCTGGTGCTTCTCAGAAACAATCTGCTGCTTGTCTAATAAATTCCTGTAAAGTGTGTGTGCGTGTGTGTGAACTTTCCTAGTTTCCCCATCGTTACTAACTCAGACAAGCAGCAGCTTGTTTCTGAGAAGCACCAGGTTGTAGAGCAGGAGGACGTTCAGATTTATTTACTTACAGAAAATCTATGATGTTGCATTAGCAGGAACGTTTTACTAAGTGTTTGTGGCACATCCTGCGGTTTGGGGTTTCGGCTCTTCAGTTAATCAAGATAAACAGCAGCGTATTTAAATCTGGCCCAAATAATTCTCTTATAAATAAAACTTAATCATAAGAAATTAAAGTATCAGAAGCAAACGCGGTGTCCTTTATTTTAAATCCCAGGCTTGTATTTATGTTTGTTCTTATTAGACTTATCAGCAAAAAAAAAAAGCAGAATTATCACTTTAGTAAGTGTAAAAAGTCAACGATTCAAATAAAACCTTTTGTGCTTGCTGCATTCTTTTGATTTTTCTCTTTATAATAAAAACAACAAAATTTTATTTATTGCAATAGTAAAAAATTCATTTTAAATTAAATATTTTTTTAAATAAAGAAAATACATAACGATTTTATTTCATATTCTGTTAAGATCCTTTGGTGACTTTGAGGGAAAATAATTATTCTGTGCCCACGACCTACTAAGGCTACATTGTAGAATGAGATGCTACAACGTGGCCATGATGTAATCATGTCTGCTTATTCATGGGTCATTCGAGTAACTCTGTAATTCTTCATTCATTATTTAAAAAATGCAAACAGAACAATAAGCATATGTAGAAAGACGTTAAAATATTTTTCAGTACAGCGCCTGTTACATTTTTAGCCCTTTATGTTTTTATATGTTAACAGTACAGCAGACACTAATAAATAAATTTAATGTCCACAACATACTAAGGTTGTAACGATCAGCTATAAAGGCCTCGCTACAAGGTGCCTAAATGAAATAATATAATGTGTGGCCATTAGATACTATATTGTGGCCATGGCTTAACCTCAAAGCATTTAGCATCTTGTAAACTACGGGCAAATTAAAGTTGATTCCATTTCTAACTGTTAGTAAAAATGTATGATTATGTGTATTTACTCACTGACACACAGCATAACTCTAAAACAACAATCATTATGCCACATCTGGGACATGAATCATCTCATTCCCACAGTCTTAAGTCAACTACCACATACAGTAGTATCTCACGGACATGCATTATACTATCTTGTTCCCATGCCTTAATTAATCATGGCCACAACATACTATCTCATTTCCCCACCTTAGTTACTTGAGGCCATATCTCATTCTCATGCCTTAGTAAGTCAAGGCCACAACATACTATCTCATTTCCAAACCTTAATAAATCATGGCTACAACTTGATCTTAATCCCACATCTTAGTAAGTCGAGGCCAAAAGATACTATCTCATTCCCATGCCTTAGTAAGTCAAAGCCACAACATACTATCTCATTTCCCCACCTTTGTTACTTGAGGCCATATCTCGTTCTCATGCCTTAGTAAGTCAAGGCCACAAGATACTATCTCATACCTACACAAGATTTGCTTTAAATATAAACTGCATTATAGATAAAATTTATTATTGTTATTATTGTTATTATTTTTTATTACCTTAGTTACTAGAGGCCACAACATAATATCTCATTCCTACATCTTAGTAAATCATGGCCAAAACACTCTATCTATCTCGATCCTATCCTAGATACTATCTCATTTCCATGCCTAACTAATTTTTCCCCCATTGTCACGAGAGGCGCTCCGTACTAACACTAATCACTATTGATTGATTGATCACTGATTAGTTTTCTTTCTGAAATCTGAAATGGTGACAAACATGTAACAGAGCAGCTCGAGAGCATTCCGTGGTTATTCTCCGTGTGAACTCGTCTGTGGACCGCAAACCGCCTCGAGCCATCACTTTATCTTAATCTTCATGCATTAGATTTTCTCAACTAACTGGTTATTTATTTCGAATATTTCTCTCTCTGCACTCTCTGTGGAAATTCAATCCCTCGTTAGCTGACGTTTCCTGTTGGACGTTTTTTCTCAACATTAACTTTCCCTCGCAGGTACCTGATGTCATCTGGTGTTTTCATCTTTATTCAGGTTTATTTGGCCAAACTGTAGCATTTAGCAGATAATTTCCTTCCTCTAATGATATACGTTACAGCCCTGGGCCAACTCTCTCTCTCTCTCTCTCTCTCTCTCTCTCTCTCTCTCACTCACACTCCCTCTCTCTTCACTACGACTCTGAATAGACATTTATATTTATTTATTTTTTGTGTTCTGCACTGCGATGCACATCAAAAGGCCAAACGCCTACAAACACAGCAGATTCGGATGAGTGAAGACATGTGTGTGTGTGTGTGTGTGTGTGTGTGTGTGTGTGTGTGTGTGTGTGGGTGGGTGGGTGGGTGGGTGCTTTTGCTTTATATTTCTATAGCTTATAAAGGTCCAAATGTGCCGTAGAGTCGCAGACGAGCAGAAAGAGCACGCAAAGAAAATAAGAGATAAAGGATGTAGTAAAAGATGTGAAACACATTCAGATAATTCAAATTCTTTCTCTCTCTCTCTCTCTCACTCTCACACACACACACACACACACACACACACACACACACACACACCTCTCTCTCACACATACACACAGAGGAGATTAGGAGAACATTCTCCCTAATACTAAACACTGATATCAGGAATCATGGGCTTTCTTTAAAGCTTGTTCTTTTATTTCTCGTGAGGTTTAATCAAACGAGTTTCATTCAGAAATAACCCGAGATTAAAACAATAAGAAATAAGGGTTTGGGGTTAAAGTGCACGTTGTGTCAAATGACGCACGCGCACTCAAACTGCAGGCTGATACAAAGAGAGAGAGAGAGAGAGAAAATGGATCTTTAACCTCTCTAATGAGACTTTCTTTTGCTTTACACGCGCACACACACGTGAGTTATAATAAACAGTACCCGCGTGCTGTACACACACTCATACAAACACAAAATAAAAAATGTTTTACGCACACGTAAGTGAGAGACGAGCACTAAGACCCAGCAGGGGAGACGAATACCCACAATTCCACAGTGCAAGAGAGAGAAAAACTGTTAGCTCAGTTGTGATCATGTGACGCTTGGCATCAAAACAAGAAGCGCATGCGTGAAACATGATACTCGGTAGTCGTAAACCAAGACTTGTTCGTTTTAATTTATTAAAAATCTTTGCTCGTCTTGTAGATCACTCGCAAACCGCGTTGCTCACAATCCGAGGTTCCACTGTATTATTATTAATAATAATAATAATAATAATAATAATAATAATGATCAATGGTTAGACTTAACAAAAAATATAATTTAAAAAATCCAACTTGTAAAAGTTTTGTAATTTAAATGTTTAAATACTTATACTATATGGACACTGAATAGTATACAACACAATATTCAGTACTGAAATTAAAAGATGAACAATTGTTGTCATCTGTGAGTTTATTTCCCCTGAAAGAAACTGACATACACACTATTAGCATGTTGGTTTCCTGCGGTGTGTGAGTGTGTGTGTGTGTGTGTGTGTGTGTGTGTGTGTGAGTGTGCATATGCCTCGCTGTAGATAACGTTCATAACATTTACGCAGATTCTCAGACTTTTCCTGGAACAAAGGTTACTGCAGACTCCTGCAAAAGGACGTGATTTTCTGACGTAATGTTGACACGGTTTCACTACCAGAACGGCGAAATTTTGTAACAATAGACAGCATAACTGTGTTACTTTGTGCCGTCTTATTAAATCTCTCTGGAAATTGTTCTGCCACCTCTTTTAAACTCATTCACAACCACTTCCGTATGTCGGAAATAATACTCAACTATGAATACTATGAAGAATATGAGAACTCATTTCCAACAACAACTGCACAACACAACTTCCTTTTCACTTCCGGGGGACACGTGTGTCTGGAGCTGCTCTTGCAGTGGAGTCGGTCCCCCTTCTGCAGCTTTAACAGCTTCCACTCTTCTTGGAAGGCCGTCCACAAGATGTGTCCATTCGTTCTGTAGCACGTTTATGAGGTCAGACACTGATGTTGGACAAGAAGGTCTGGCTCACAATCTCTGTTCCAGTTCATCACAAAAGCTGCTCGATGGGGTTGAGGTCTCAGGGCTCTGTGTTCGGGCCGCTCTAGTTTTATTTCCACACTCATCAATCCTGCACTGGGGCGGAGTCATGCTGGAATAGAAAAGGGCCGTCAACAAACTGTGGACACAAAGTTAAGCTGGAAGCATAGTGTTCTCCAAGACGTCTTGGTACGTTGAAGCATTAAGATTGTCCTTCACTGGGGATAAGTGGCCTGACTGAAACACCTGAATTCAATAAAGAACAGGTTTGGACAAAAACTTTTGTCCTTATAGTTTACTTAAATATTAAACATATATTTTCTTATATTCATGTAAAATGTAATTAAAGCACATTTAAAATGAGAAGAAGTCAAACTAACAGAAAGCGATAAAAGTACAAAAGAAATCACATAATACTGTACATAAAAGCCCATTAATAAATCTAATTAAAATAATATAAAATTAAGTAAAATAATGAATATTTACCAAATTATTATTACAGGTAGCCCCTTACTTACTTTATATGGTGAGGGGAATCCCGGACGCCATTTTGTGTGAGAGCTGTTTTCCACTGTATTGGACTGTGTTTTCTGAGGATTTTTTGAAAGTAGTTTTATTCACCATCAGCCCGGCTGAAAAATACAGCATAGACCAGCATGATTTACATGCTGGTCTATGCTGGTTAATACTGGTTAGTGCTGGTCTAGTGCTGGTTTAGCTGGTGAACCAGCATAACTGATGGAAGACCAGCATGCCTGCTGAAAAATCCAGCATAGGCCAGCATGATTTATATGCTGGGCGACCAGCAAGGTTTTGGGAGTTAAAATTGGTTACCATTTTAGCTCATTATCTTGTTTTTTAATAGCTAGTACTGAAAATAACATGTGATGTAAATACAGTGTTATCTTTAAATGCATTTACATACAAGAGACAAAAATAATCCATTTACCAAAAACGTGTAAATACATTATTTTACATTTATTAAATATCTGTTGGTTGTCTAAAAACACAACACAAACATTTTATATAAATGCACTTAAAAAAAAAAAGTAATCAATGGAAATCACTTTAAAACTGGAAAAAAAAACAAAAAAAAACAGCATAGACCATCATAGCTAGTCACCAGCTTGACCAGCAATTATACCAGCAGGGTTACCAGTATACCAGCACCAGCACCATGGGGTCAGCTGTTCCGGCGGTGGGACCACTTGCATTTTTTTTTTTGCCAACCGTCAAAATAACTTAAAATGTTCCAGCATTTTTAACCATAAACATACTTGTAATGTATCGATTATATCTTTATTTGTTAATATACACTCACATATCAATAAATCATTGTGCTTTTGTAAAATAAAGAAAATAAACAGGGTGCGCTTTCTGCCGTCTCAGTCTCCTCGAAAATCTTTTTGAAACGCGTCACTAAGATAAACTAAAATGAACACACACATATCCATATATCTATATATCTATACATATATATCTATAGAAAGCCTAAAGCGTCTACCTTTAAATGTAGCGAGCTTAATCAAAAATAAATGTCCTCAGTTTATGTAATCCATATGAATCTAAGGAGAGAGACAGTCTTTCTTCATTCATTCACTGATAATGACCTGAGACAGGACACGCCCACACGCTGTTCACAGGGAAACAGTCAGGGTAATCTACATACAAGGCCACGCCCCCAACCACACACACACACACACACACACACACACAGTAGATCCGATAATTTTCCTGCGCGTGTGGAAGATGTTATTCGCTGTACAGGTTTCTGAAGCTCTACAGAATGTTCTGGACAGTGGGCGGAGTTTAGATTTACCTCAGAACAGCACTGAGACTCCAACAGAGAACGAAGGAGGAGAATCCAGCAAGCTGTTACCATGGGTAAGTTTTTAAATCTTATATAATCCTTATTCTGATCATATAAAACTAATATTAATTTATTTTTCCTCATTTTCTCACAAGCTTTTGCCAGTTTATGTGAAACATTGTCATTAAATTTCACTTGCATGGTTTGGCTAGCATGTAGACAACACTGCTAAATCATGCTAACATACTGCCTCATGTAGCTTAGCACAAACAGGTTAGCTCACAGGTGGCTAAGCTAATGCCTTACAGTATGTAGATTACTGATGGTTGTCAGTATCAGCTGTGGTGTAAATGTTTATAATATATTCACCCTGTTTTGGAGAGCTTCATGTTATAGTAGCTGTTTGGTTCAGGTTTTGGTTAGCTTATGACACTGCTATCTAGAATGTTATTTAGCACGAACACTTTAGCTCCTGTTGCCTAAACATTGCAAAAGTTTGTGTTGTCTTTATGCATGGTCAGTAGTTATTGATGATTATTGACAGTAATTTTATTATCATCATGCTTATGTTTGTTTTTTATAAACCGTTGTGACCCTGAAAATGATCAGCCACCTGTTTTATAGAGACCAAATGCAAACAAGCAGGCAAGATACAGACGGACCATCACTATGTCATGGGAACCTGGACCACGACTGGGGTCTGGATTCGGGACGGATCTCTTGTATTTTTAAGCGGTTGACCACACGATGAGGCTTCACCTGTGACTGCACACGACCAGCACATGGACTGACCTCAGATGCCAGGAATGTTACCACTGCTGGTCACAGCGTCTGTGTGAATTGCCAATCAGTTTATGTTAAGCAGCCATAAACACCATGGAAATACCAGGTATGTGATGTTCACTTGTGTCTTGAGTTAAACAAGAACTGCTTTTCGAGAGAGGCACAAAGATGTCTGACTGTGTGTAGGGTGTAAAAGTGGGATTTTACAAACCTAACACCCTTTCTTCATAGTGCACTGTTCACTGCTCATGGCCATATGTACCGTATGCCAGAAATGTGCCTTCTGTGTATAAGATCATCTGTGTCCCTCTTCTCTCAATCCTGGACATTTACTTTGTACTTTGCAAAGAGGTGACATTTATATGTTTATAAGTAAGAACAATACACAAATGTCAGGACATGTCAGAACTACTTCAGGGCCCATAAACCTGCAGAGCCCTAAATAAAGAGTGAGGGCCGAGATCACTCATTTACACTCCTGTGGTGTGAAAGTGACTGTGTGAAAGTGTCCCTGAGAGGCTGGGCTCATGTTTTGTTTTCGTAATTATTTTTTATCAAAACGTATTTGCTGTTCATTGTTAAATTATCATATTGTTACAAATGTGCATATGGTACATATTGTTACATATTACGCAATGTTAATATTGTTTGTGTTGGCCAATAAAGCTGATTTTATACTGATTCTGTTTTATATGTTACATATTGGATGACAATCCTGCATGTATTCTGGCTTTTACAGCATAGTATCATGGCACTATAATGCTGGTCACCAGCATACCAGCACCAAAACACAACATATGCTGGTAACCAGGTATGCTGGTCTACGCTGTTTTTTTTTGCTCCCCAGCAGGGAGGACAGCTTTACAGGACAAACATTCTCCATCATCGTGCTCTGGACTGATCCATTAAAACTGGTGAGGCGACTCATTTCTCCCACGAACACAAATGCAAACACACACAATATACCAAACTTTAGACATTTTATACGTTCACTTACACACTGATAATGTTGTATATAACTGTAAATATTAGTATCTGGTGCACTGCAGTGTCTATTTTTTGCACATGAGCTACTTCTGTGATTTAACCGGAAGTAAAACTGCAGTCTGTTTGTCTCTGCAGAAATTCGTAACTTGAATGTTTTTAAATGGGGGACGACCAGTATCTTAAAAGTCTAATCCGAAATATAAATCTGAAATGATACTTCACTCAGCTTCAG
Organism: Clarias magur; assembly: GCA_013621035.1. NCBI lineage: Eukaryota > Metazoa > Chordata > Actinopteri > Siluriformes > Clariidae > Clarias > Clarias magur. Next base: position 278,856 of record QNUK01000588.1, read on the forward strand.
GACCTAGCGTACGTATTTTCAAGCAGAAATTCTAGCAATCGTGTACTTTTCCTCATACATAGGATAAGGGGATGAATACTTATGCTATTCACTGCACATTCAGATATGCATGAAAGTGCAAACTTCTCCACCATACTGCACACATTCATTATTAAAAATGGAAATAATATGAAACATGAATGATGAGATTCTGCCTGGGGAAGGCCGTGCATCCAGAGTCCGGTGAAGACAAGTCTCGTCGGAGACGCAGGAGTGAAGTGTAACACCATGCTGCCGTCACCATGCTTCACAGATGGAGCTCTCAGGGTGTGCTTCATTACTGATCTATATCTGGACTTCTTGTAAAGCTGCTTTTCCACTCTGTCCATTTGTAAAAGCCATGTACGAATAAACATTCCATTGATGATTGATTTCGTGACAAAAATCTTTCTTTTTTTTTTTTTTTTTTTGTGATTGAGCAAACCAGAACAACTTTTCAACAGAACTTTCCTATAATTGATACTTCGGCAGAACTTTCTTCGTTTCGGTAACAAACTCCGAGTTCCTCCAGACACTCCTGCGTCTCTGCTCAGATCATGTGACGTTCTTGCTGCACGCAGGTCAACTCTACATCACTATTAATATTTACACTCCCAAACATTATGCAGTTTCATCACTCATAATCCCAGTTAATTCCATTTTACGTCATTACACAATGTGGAGAGGGTCAGCGGGGGTGAATACTTATGCAAGGCACTACTGTAGTGTCTGTGCTGACGTTTGGTTTTCGGGAAAAGGACGGAGGAAACGATGGAGGTGTGTGTATATTATCATATCATATCAACAGGGTAATGAGAAATTGTTAATCATTGCTTCCAAGTTTTGTGTGTGTTGGGAGGTGTGAGAGAGAGAAATAGACCGAGAGAGAAAACACACACACACACACACACACACACACACACATTCAGCCATTTTTATATAAAAGTCATCTTTCATTGTTGTAATTTACTGAGACACTGAGTGCTCACTTAGTTCTGTTCTTTTCTCATTGTGTGTGTGTGTGTGTGTGTGTGTGTGTGTGCGCGCATATACGTATGGATCTGTGAGAAAAATAGACAATTTGAGGTGTGTGTGTGTGTGTGTGTGTGTGTGTGTGTGTGTGTGTG
>QNUK01000588.1:285000-310000 GCA_013621035.1 Clarias magur
TGTACACTAATGGAGCTTTTATAGTTTCTGTGTTGGAGCTTCCATTAACAACAAAATCACAGAGTACAGAGAAACCTGCTCCTTCTGCCTGTACACTACAACATCTCACTTCTAGCTCTTGGAGGAGTTCCAGGTCGTTCTGTGAAGCTGAAAATGAGACTAAACTGGAATTGGTGTGAAAAAAAAAAAGAAAAATCTTTAAGCAAATTGCGAAAATGGACCACACAGCACGGAAAATGTTCTAAACTGCCCTTTTACAATATTGCTTTAATATCTGAAGGGTCAGGTTTTTTCCCCTTTGAGCTTAGAAAAGTCAATAAATTGGATGTGAAGTCTAAAAAGTTTGTATGAAAATCTGTTCTTCCATCTGCAGAAGGACTCCAGGCTGTTACGAATTCTAAACCTAATCCCTCCAGTGCTGAAGAAGAACATCTACATCCTAATCAGCTGAACAGCTTTCACTCAAGATTGGAAAGGGAAAAAATCTTCTACCTCCACCTACGCCTGCTCACGAACGCTTGATTTGAAACGTCTATTATCAGTCCGATTCCAGAGATCCAGACACCTGCTGGAGTGATTGCTCGAGCCTCTGTAATCATGAAATGTTGTGAAAGACTGCTCTACCTCAAAACCATCATCTCTCTCTCTCTCTCACACACACACACACACACACACGCTTGTACTTTGTTTGTTTGTGGACTTGAACTCTACCTTCATCACTCATATCCCTGAAGCAACTGGTTCACCAATTTCCTGTCTAGCAGGAAACAGGATGTCGGGGTGAATGACTACGTTTTCCTCAACAAAGCTCCTCCACGAGGTTGTGTGCGCTTCCTTTCTTTCTCTAAATGATTCTCAAGGTCTGATGACGCGACCATGCCGCTAGGTTTCACTTCAGATGTTATGAGTCATTAGGATGGAGGAGTTCTCCAGTAAAGAAGAGCTGATGCAGAGTACGTGCTCATCGCCGCGAGGAGGTTACATGTGAGTTAAATATGGGGTGGAGTTTGTCTAAAAGAGGGGTGTGTCTTAGTGTCTTAGCCTCTTCCAAATGGTTCCAATGATTGCTTCATGGTAAAAGTATCAATATATTTACAAATTTGTTTGTTTGTTTTTAAACTGGGCATTAGATCCAGTTTAGTCCTTAAAGTATGCTGCAAAGCAATTGAAAAAGCATACATGGAATACCTCAACCAAATGGTAGAGATGGCTTGATCAGGTTAAGTCTGACACATTTTTCAAATAGATATAGTGATTCAAACCAAATGTTAAATTAGAACATTTAAGCGTTGGATTTAAGCACATACTGTAAATTGTTTGATATGGGGCCAAGAGAGGAGCATGATTAAGTCTGCTGCCCCCATCTGACACTCTGAGGTAACTGCAATATTTTGTGCTGAAATTTATGTTTTAGCTGTAAATACACCAAACAGTACTATGGAAAGCCAGTCAAGTTCAACATTCAATTATGTAAACATGACACTTTTTTATTTTTCAGATCTCTGTTCTTTTGCAGCACAGAACATTAGCTATAGCATTTACAGCTAAACCTCTAGTATACACCTAAGCTTTACACGATGTATAGTACGTAGGATAGTGAGAAGTGCTGGATCAAGTAGTGACCCATGTGCTGGTGAATAAACACTGAAAGCCGTTTAGTTTAATTAAACCAGTGATTATTGTGAAACCTAAAACTACACGGTTTATGCAGGCATTTCCTAGACTCGGGTTTAAAAGGTTTAAAAGAAAATGCTTGTGTTTAAAAATGCTGCATTAGATGCTAATGTAAACTGCTGTCTCACAAAAAATATGGCTGAGGTCACAAGTAGTAAACCAAACACAGGTGAATTTTATTTCTTTCCTAATAAGGAGTTAAACAAAAACAATACAATTACATAACTTTAACTACATGAATCCTGATGTAACATTTAAACCTAGCCCAGCACTTAGAGCTAAACACTGTGTGCCGGCAAACTGCGGAGACAATCGTGTTCCTTCCCTTAGAGAAATATATTGTTTAACGGTCAGCAGAGCAGAAGCACACAGATTTCTTCCAGTAGGATCCAGAACAGAAGCATTAACAGAATCACAGAGGAGGCCCTGCAGCGCTGCTTCTTTCAATCGCAGCTAAAGAAAATTGAAGCCACTGAAACAATCATGATGCTGTCCGTCTCTGCCTGGATCGGCCCGGCAGGTTTGCGCTCCGAGCGTAAGCTATGGTGCATTATATACAGTACAGACCTGAATTCATCAGAGTGAGGGTGTGGCAGATCAGGGTGTGGCTGACTATGTTATATTACTGCATTTTACCAATGTCTACCGTTTTTCAACAGATACTGTACGTCTTATCCTGCGTTTAATGTTGCTGCAGAGCAGGTCAGACTTTATACAGTCCTTCCCTCACTAGTCTCTCACGTTTCGTCAAGAAACCACAAAAGCGTAAACTGCTCTTCTCTGAAGATGTCAGGAAAACGCATTGACCGTTGCGATGTGCTGACGCTTCCTTTCCTAAGTCCTTTTTTTGTGAAATTACCAAGCTGAGCATTTACAAACATTTGGTCTACAGACGCCTCAGTGGCCCATCAATCTGTGATGTCTAATGAGCGTACAAAAGGACATTTTCCACGTGTTTCCTTTTCATGTGCACAGATTAACAAAATCCAGTTTGGTCATGTTCACGTACCTGGAGGTAAAATAGGAGGAGCTTGTTTGTTTTTTTTTTTATTCATGATGAATAAAAAACATTTTTGTTATCAGTTCGTATAATCAGTGCACAGCTGGAGACTCTTACGGTTTTTGTCACCAAAAAAAAAAAAAATGATGGTTGCTAAGCTCTGGAATATTATTGTGATTATATTCATTTTAAGACTTAAATACACAAAACCAACATGGCCGCTGCATGTGTGCTGCTGATTATTTGTTGCCAGAGTTTCATCATTTGGGCATCTGTAACTAATGCTATCGTATGATGCAATACCATGATAAATGGTGGGGGCGCTGTAGATAGAAAGAGCTCTTAAGGTGAAAGTTCGTATTGTGAAACGCATTTTCCCATAGGAAATAATGTAAATGCAGATAATCCGTTCCAGCCACACAAAAATATTACCAATATTACCAATTTCCAACACTATAATCATATTTTTGTATATCAAAACATTTAGAAAAGACATTTAAATGAAGTAAAACCTAAAATAAATAAACATTAAACCTCACTTAAGCTTAATTTATGATTCCTCTCGGCACCGGATGCTTTAAAAACCAAACTGAAAGTGACCCCCTTTTCTTCTTGATGCGCTCCTTGATAATATGTGACGCAGCCACATGATGGGTTTTATTAAGCTGCTTAACATTTTTGATAGAGCTTTTAGAGTTGTATACTTTAAAATCCCATATGTTTTGCCCCATCAGGTGTTTTGGTTCTGTGTTTTTACTTTTGCGAGACTTTCTCTCCAAACCACGAAGGGAATCCAGGTCATGCAAGGAGGTCAGCTGACCATGTTTAAAGAGAAACACGAATATGCCGAGAGGCTAACACTCCATTGTGACTGGTTACGTGCATATGACCGGTCACCATTAAGACTGTGAATCTTTCTGTCTCTTTGTGGATACATCATCAAAATTGGATTACTCACCATTGGGACAGTATCACAAGACAGCGTTTATCATCATCCTGCTCCCGGATTGACTCATAAAGCGGGTTAGGCCGATACAATACTCCCGCATCCCCTACACACACTCATACAGTATACAGGAATAGACATCCATTCACAGTCACACCATGAAATAGTCGTATTTTGTGCCTTGCAGTGACTGTTTTGTATGAGACACATTTGGGGTTGTTGCTGTATATTCAGTGTTGTTTTTTTGACCAGCCATCAGAAATGCATGAAACCGGAAGTACTCGTAAGCTGAAGCTGCTTCGCATGGAGAAAGAAAATCAAGCCAAAAATGAGCAATTCATATGCCAAGGGTCCACCATATTGTGTTTGCCATGAGGTTGATTTAACATCCTAAGCATGCTGCCTCTGGCTCTGGTCAGGTGACAATGAAATAAACTCCTGCACGCAAACAGTACAGAAAGGTATTCCAGGTTCGGATCCAGATGTTTCATCTCTACCATACACCCTAGTCGATGAATATGACAAGAAGAAAGCTAGCTAGCTAGCTAGCTAGATAGATAGATAGAGTACTTTATTGATCCCAAAGGGAAATTGTATGTAGACGTCTTTATGTATGTCTAGTTCCAAGTACGTTTCCAGCTCTACTTTCAGGTTTAGAATATTTCATATGAGGTGAGAAGCTAGGAAGATGTTTGATACTCGGTTTCAATTTGATTCCCCAGAGACGGCAGGGATTTAAAACCAGATCGAGCTGTGCAAACCCTCAAGAGATATGGAATTGAACTGGCCAGGGAAAGTGTTTATTTTCACAGAAGGAAAGAACGTCAGACCTGTAGAACCCTGGATTGTTTGCACACAACCAGGGATTATCCTAAGACAATGGGACCTTTCGCTGTTAAATAAATAAAACGTAAAGGTCACCTTGAAGGTTAGACATAAAAACTCCATTTTGCCTTAAACAAACGGAGGAACAGTTTACTGCTCGGATATTAAGGGCTCGCTGACGGATCTCCAAGGGGACGTGCATGACATTCTCCTCGTCCACAGCATTCATGAAGGCAGTGACAGACTGCAATTGGTTAGGAGAATTCCCCCAGGACAGAGTAAATAGGATTTCGAGTCGGCTGTCTCGATGCTCACCAGAGACTTCTTCTGCTCTGGTGAGATTTTTTTTTTGCTCCTGAATTCCGAGCCATTATTATTTAAAGCCTCTCTCCACTACAACATCTGCAACCACAAAAAGACCATCGTACAGTACTTGTGTAATTCTATAACTGCGCATCACTTGTCTCTTGACCAGATGATTAAAGACCTGACAGGACTGTAAGGTGCATGTTCCTCTGTTCCAGCAGTGCCACAGTCCGTCCCGAGAGCCATCAGATGATAAATGCGACCGGAGCGCTTTCTACAGAGAAGTACACGGCCTGAGACTCGCAGATTAATGAACAGTGAGCCAGAAATGGTATTTCCCATTGTATGGTCATGACATTTCTTCAGGGTTCTGACACCACGATGGAGGGTAGCGAAGCCAGGTTCTGACACTTCTAGAAGCCAAGACTTTGGGATTATTGTTCAAAGCCAGAGTGACTGGGAATGTGGGGTCTAAAAAGCCCGAAGCGCATTTCAGTCAGTAGGTAGAAAAGGGCTGAATGGGACGTCTTCTGGCTGTCAGTCACAAATCAGCAGCCGGTGCAATAGAAGATGGCGGGCACGGGGAACTGTTACAAATAATAGTTTAATAAGGCAACTGAAAACTCCAGGCAGTTCAAAAAGCATTAGGCATAAATCATGTGTCAAATATGGACCCAAACACAGCCCACGCGGGATCCGATACGATACTGAAACGGCCCGAAGTACCTATTACTCAAATTTACATCAGACGCTGTTGAAACGCCGGTTAAAACAGACTCGGTACAAGTCAGACTTGTTCGTCTAAAGGCTCAGAAAGACGTAAAAATCCTTTCAATCCAAATATAAAACTGTAGAGACGACACAAACTCGTTAAATTATACACACTGTTACTGTTCAAATACACTTCTTCACATTTCACTACTACGATGTATTTTCTATATTGATGTACTGATGTACAAGTTGTTCCATTACTAGACTTTATTCAGTCCTCACGTGCACGTCTCACTAAAATACTCTCATACAAGTTCAGTTATTGCTGCCTAAAATTGCATGATTTTTCCCCAAAGTGGTGAATATTACAAATGATACAAAACTTTATTTAGTTGTTTTTTTTTTTCTCCCATGTTCAGTAGCTGTGGAAAATGTTTATACATGGAACAAGAGACAAATCTGACCCTTATTCTTTACACGCATATTATTTATTTATATTAACCAGAAGTTGGTTTTGGTTGGGTTTGTTGATTAAACTTGTCAGGGGACCCTGAGACCGTCTCGAGATCTGTCCATGTCCCCAGAATAAAGCTACATTCCCACCTGCGCAGGTGTCCGCGAGCACCTGCAAACACTGTAACAATTAATAAATAACACATCAATTCCCAGGAAATGTCCACACAATCAGCAGAGATCAGAGATTGTGTGTGTGTGTGTGTGTGTGTGTGTGTGTGATGTCATTAATGAGTTGTCTCCTTTCTGGCTGAAGAGTTGTGCTAATTACAATCAGCTGGTTTAGTTAACAGATTCAGAGAGCTGGGACTTTTACTTTCTGAAGCCAGTGTGTAAACCGCCGTAGAGAAATGCAGAAAATTCCAGAATTCTCGAGTGAATTGGGAACTTCTGTGGCACATTTATTTCTGTACATGACTTTCAGGAAGCGATCGATCAGGCATGGAGTGCGCGAGTGACACCAGTGTGCTGCAGAAGTCTTTCTGACTCGGTGCCCAGCCGGATCCGGGAGGGTTTGAAGAATAAAGGACTAAATATTGATTGCTCTAAAGCAACTTCACTGAATCAAATAACTAATTATTCTTATTATCTTGAATGTCGTTATATAAAGGAAAATTTTAAATGACATTAAAACGTTGAATTTCACTTTTATCTCAATAATATATCATTGGAGGTTCATTCTATGCCCACTGATGACACGTACGTTTATCTGAAATATTTAAATATTTTACCTGTCGAGGGGAAGCGTGTTATAAGATCTCACAAACAATATGCTTGAAAATGATCATAATGGTGCCAAGTCAATCATTTCGACTCTGTCTGCTTTTGCAAGTCAGGGAGTCTTCGTTTCAAAATAATGAATAGAAACCATTAATTAACAATTAACAACATAGTTTAGATTTTTTTTAAATTATTATTATTATAGGTTTATTTCATTAAAAAACTGATGTGGCGTTTAGCATAAAAACAGTTAGCACTTTACAAGATGCAGTTTAAATATACTTTGTGGATAGGATAATATACACATATATGTTCTGGTTCAAGTGACTCTAATACAAATTAACTCTAAACGATTAACTGCTGCAACAAGTGAAGAAGTGTTAATCTTAATATAAAACTAGAACCTAGGACTTATAGTACGTGGAAAAAAAAAATTTGCTCATGAATTCTGTCTAAAATCAGAGAAATGATAAACAGGGAGATATTACAGCGATATGGAAGAGTATAAATCTTATCATTTATTTTTCCTTCACACACCACGGCGAGCTCGTTCCTCAGTGTGAAGTGTCATGAACCTGAGATGTTAGCGAGGTGATGAACACTGCGGATTCTCTGAAACAGTTCGGCTCTAATGAAATAAATGCTAATCGAGTTGTGGCTCATTGCTGTTCCCCGTTAGTAAAATGTTTCTCGCATTGATCTTCCATCAGAAGAAGCCTGAGTTAAAGTAAATGCAGCACATCATGATCATGATGCATTTCCTGGTTTTTATTTCCGATTGGTGAAGCCGTGTGACTGCGCACTTCAAGATACACATCTGAGGTTCAGCACTCAGGAGAACCCGGTTTACATCCCGAGGAAAAGATCCGCGCGGAGCTTTCGATCTTCGCGCTCTGCTATGATTCCCTGTGTTCGGCCTCCTGAGAGCGTGTGCAGAGCGCGACAATCACATCCCCTGAAATCAGGAACTGCATCCTTGTCACGCTCTGAAAGCTCGTCGTGCACAATGCTGCAATGCACCGTGGGCGGTTGTACGGAATGCACAAAAACAAAGGTAGCTAAAAGGAAATTTAAATCATTATTATAATTATCACAAACGTTGCGTCTGTCTTGTGTTCCGGGTTTAGTTTTCCTTTTTCGTAGCTCACCTCAAACCGCCAGCTCTCACTTAACACTGACCTCATCTCTAGTTTTCCAGTTATTATATCTATATATCTTCCACTTGCGCACTAAAACCACTCTGAGACTTGCTTTGGGCAGCATCGTATCTTACCTCATCTCATCATCTGGTCTTAAACAACTTTACGTTTTCCAGCTCTGCTGTTGCCTAAAGCTTGTATATATCATTATTTGCAATTCAGAGCAAACAGACAGCGGGCCTGCTGAAAATGAAATAAAACTGCCCTGAAAAAAGCAGGGAAATTAAACACACACACACACACACACACACACACATATTTGGCTCACATACAACTGAGCTATGGATTTAGAGAAGACGACGTTAGAGAGATCGTGGCAATGTTTAAATGCGGTGGTTTGGATTTGTAGACTTTATTGATCACTTAAAAGTGAACACTTTGCACTAATTCTTTAGGAGTGGACAAATTACAAATTTTTAATACATCTCAGCAGGACAGGCCTCCTTGACTTCACCACCTTTAACAAGCTGTACTACTCAAAGAAAACCAAGCCAAACATAAAGTGCAGGGCAAATCACTGCGCTAGCTAATGAGATGCTAACATTCAGTACGTTACAGGCCAACGTTTCCTTCAGGCTAACTGATCAATCTGTCCACACCTGCTCCATGAGAAGCTTCCCAACTTCAACAGCCAGTAAAATGAACACTTCATTAGCAGATATTACCATGATCTAATGAAACCTTCTCTTCATAGACCAGGATAGGAAAACAAAACAACACTTAAACAGATTTGTCAGAATACTGATTTGGTCTAAGATCAGTTTTAAGACGCAGACCTGTCAAAATTTATGGGCTTACTGTACATTTTACACATTTATATCTTAATATGAACGTCAGATGAGGCAATCACGGAATATGAATCCGGAACGATTGACAGTTTGAAAGATTTCGTTTAAAAGACTTGCTTTTGTCACGATTTAACATTTAAAAAAAACGCCTTTGTGTGTTGAATATTCCACTTAGCTAACATTATATAAGATTATATAAGTGTCATTAACATCACTGAGCATGCATTTAAAGTCTTTCTGGTTTCTGTAACAGACAAGCGGCAGCTCTGTACACACACACACACACACACACACACACACACACACACACTGTAGTTTATATCTCAGACATGCCCTGTGTGAAAGGACTTTACTAGAAATTTACTGCACAAATAATCTATTAAGCGAGTTCCTAGAGATCCTAATCACTGAGAGTGCCGATACTTATGGAGCCTACAGTACTTCCCTCCTCCTGAGGGTGCACCTGTTACGAACCAAACTTGGCAGTGCACGGTTTCAGGTTTTATTCCCAACTGCGCCATTTGCCATCCATAGCGGGGGGTCCTCATGGATGGAGGGGTCTCTTTTCTCTCTCTCTCTCTGTCTCTCTCTCTCTCTCTCTGTCTGTCTCTCTCTCTCTCTCTGTGTGTGTCTCTCTCTCTCTCTCTGTCTCTCTCTCTGTCTCTTTCTCTCTCTCTCTCTCTCTCTCTCTCTCTCTCTGTCTCTCTCTCTGTCTCTCTCTCTGTCTCTTTCTCTCTCTCTCTCTCTCTCTCCGTCTCCGTCTCCGTCTCTCTCTGTCTCTTTCTCTCTCTCTCTCTCTCTCTCTCTCTGTCTCTTTCTCTATCTCTGTCTCTCTGTCTCTGTGTGTGTCTCTCTCTCCGTCTCCATCTCTGTCTCTCTCTCTCTCTTTTCTCTCTCTCTCTCCGTCTCCGTCTCTCTCTCTCTCTCTCTCTCTCTCTCTCTCTCTCCGTCTCCGTCTCCGTCTCTCTCTCTCTCTCTCTCTCTTTTCTCTCTCTCTCTCCGTCTCTCTCTCTCTCTCTCTCTCTCTCTCCGTCTCCGTCTCTCTCTCTCTCTCTCTCTCTCTTTTGGTCTCTCTCTCTCCCGCGCATTCTCTTACGCCTGTTGCTATGCAACACCGCAGTCAGTCAGTCAAGCATCCTTATAGTACTGGTTATTAGGAGCGAGTGCATGAACGGATGGAAAAATGCAATTTTTTCTCATTGGGATCCAATCAAAGGAAGCAATCTGTTCTCTGAAACATAATTTGAGCAAACGATTCCGATCCTTGAACATGGAAAAAAGTGAGGAAATTCCCAGCTCTTCAGTGTTCATGTCTCAGTAGGTCTCAGAACCCAACTAAATAACATGTGGTCCAGCTCTTCATGATAGAAGTTCTGATCATTAGAAAATTCAACTTGCCCAAAGCATCAGGGGATCGTTTCCCTGTTCCCCCCACTTGAACTCCACGATAACCAGAAACAATTAGTGGTAATGGATATAGTTTAAAAAACTGAATTAAGCTGAATTTAAGACCTTAAATGACTTTCTGTGAGCAACCTCTTTCTCCTTCACACTACAGTTTTTTTCTTTCTTTGTTTAGTTTTTTCAGTCGCGTCCCTGCAGAACAGTTCTCCTGATTTACGGCCGGGCCCGATTGTTTGCCCACAGCGATGCCAGCAGTTCCTTCATGAGGCCAGAGGATGAAATCCATGACATGCATTAGGCTTAAAATATGGCAGGAAGATAAATGATATGAATCTCCTGCTGCTGCTGCATTCTGGCGACGCGATGAGGGCAGGTCTTGACCCTGATGAAGTGGGTGTAGGTAAAGGTTCGCAGTGGGTTTTACATTTCTTCACACACTCCTCATGCTACTGCAGAACTTTAGTTCATACATCGTGCATTTTATATTCGTTATCTGAGGTTAAACACTTATTTACATTGGCGCTATGAAGCTAATGTGGCTAACATGTGGGAAGGAAAAGATGTGTAACTAAAAGTAGAGGTATGGAACAAAAACTTTTCCTCTAACTCCACTCAAGTATTCAAAAGTAAAAACAGACCGTAATGCCAAATGCCGTAACCAGTTATATGATGAATATCAGACAAATCATAAATTTGGTTTATTAGTTATGTAACCATTAGCTAAAATTCCAAGCTGAGTTGAATTCTAGGTTTGTGAGTTAGCAAGAAAATTTCTTCATACCCATTTTGATATCAATGCTACATCTTAGGGTTAGCTAATAAAATAAAATAAAAAACTAGCTAATTTAACAATTCATGTTTAGCTAATTTATTATAACCATTTAAAACTAGCTAGATCAAATTTTACATCAAATAGCTACATAGCTAATGAACAAACAAGCTAGAAAGTTACATTTTGTATGAATATATAAATCAGAATGAGGAAGAAACCTTGAGAGGAACCAGACTGAACAGGGAACCCATCCTCATCTGGGTGATAACGGAGAGCAGGGATTGATCTGCACTCATACTGTGTGTTAGGAGGCTGGAGGTTCAGTAGAACAGGAGACGTGTTTAAGTTCATATGGAGTCCAGTTGGTTATTGGAGACTCAGGTAGACTGTAGGAAACTCCAGTCCTGAACTATGGAGAGACTGCAGTCACGAGTCCTCAGAGGACAGCCGTCTGTATCAGCCGAGGACAGGAGCGTCTTCATGGTGACGTGGAACCGTCCCCAGTCACCACACGCGTCCCAGACGGACCACACGGGGCTCCATGTGACCAGATCTCCAACCAGAAGCAGGGACTAGTTCATTTAACAAGCTTTTTTATTTTTAAAAAATTATAGCTAGCTACCTTTTATTTACAAATTGAAAATATCGAGATTATAATTCATTACTAGCAATTTTTTGTCTAAAATTACAAAATCTTCTAGTTCAACACAGTCCTGTTTCCTTTGAAAAGAGAATTTTAACAAACAATATTTAATTTTATTTCTCTTTGAGCTCAGAGGAAAAATTTACCGCTCAAAGCTTGCTCTCTTTTATACCTCATGAGACAAAATTTCGGCCTCGGTTATATTTGTCTGAAGACTCTGCAACAGCAAACACGCCCGTCCCAGGAGAATTATCCGTAATTTCAGCCAGCAGCTTTTTACAGGCTCGGGTTGCAAGCTTAACACCTGACTGTATTTAGGCAGCGGCGCTGGGGCTCGAACCAGGGACCTCCTGATCAGCAGTTTAGCACCTTAACCATTGCGCTACCATTCTTATATAAGCCCTCCGCCAGTGTTCGCCAGGTCAGGGCCTTAAAATTCTTATTTCCCATAAGGTTCATAAAAAAGTCTTAAGTCCTAAAAAAGTAAAGCAATTTGAAAAGTTACTTTTTGTTTCTTATTGGTAAGAAAAAAAAGCTGTGGGGGGGTGGGGGGTGGGGTGCTTTTGTTCATATCTTACAATGTGGAATTTATAGACCTAATACATAACAAATCAGTCATAAATAAACAATCATAATAAAGTTTTATTAAGTGGTACATGATCCGGAGCTGAATAATGTCTAGTACAATACTTACAGTTAGTCACAGAAAATATCATTTGGGCTCAGCCTACAATCAATCATCTGTTCATTCAGCCTGCAAACATAATCCAAAATTAATCATTAAAAATTTAATTGTGCGGATAATAATAATAAAGTCAGAAATCGCGGAGGAAAAAAGAAACAGTGAAGTCTGGATGAGAGTTGAGCGAGCGCTCGCGGGGAGATCTTTATTCGCTCTTTATTTTGAGCTCAGCACGAGAGGCATGAATGATGGAGGGATGAGAATAGATTGAGTTCATATAGAGAGCGTTCGGATTTCTATTTGCATGAGAGTGAAAAGAGGAGCAAAAGTTGAGAATTATTATAGAGCATGAGAAAAAAAAAAACTTTTGCTCATCTTCTTTCTAAGGAAAAAAAAGTGAGAGGAAAAATACAACGTCGTCTCATTTTGGTTTCTCGCAGACCTCAGAGTTGCCTAGGAGACGTAAATGATGCATTTTAAGAGCTCTGTGCAAAAATCCTTCTCTTTTTTTTTCACTAGGAAATCTTACAAAGATAAAAATTGAACATTTGCAAATAACAGAAGATCCTCAGGCAATTTGTGATTCAGAACAGCAACAGTGTACAATTATTTCTCAAGAATCTTCCAAACTTTTTCACTCTGACGCATCGCTGATTTCGCATTTTTGTGTGTTTGTAAAGCGAAATATTTCATATCTGAAAGTAATGAGAAATCTCTAAATGTTTCCGGATTGAAAAAGTTATTTTTCTGTTTAAGCATTGTAGGAATGTACAGCGGTTTGTCAGTGGACCTAACTTCCTGTTGAGAATTTGCCATTTCCTGTCTAGCTAGAGGATGATCTGATGTTAGCTGATTTTTTTTTTTTTTTTAAGAATCGACAAAGTCTATAAAAAAGTATATAGAAAACATTTTCCTGCAATTCCATAACTATAAAATTTCTTTAAAAAGTAAAAGGACATTCAGAAAAGAATAAAATTAAAACACATACAGGGTTATTATCGATGCGCTATGTGTCGTGTTAGCAGAGTAAACGATCACATGTGAAGAAATACATATTTTTATTTCATTTTTGATCAGTGAAATCATAATGTTTTTGTTCAGAACATTCAAAAATGAAAAATCTTTTTACAAATTATTACATTGAATCATCTGGCTAGTATAACAGTGAGGATTTAACTAGCCAGATAATTCAGTTTAGTTTAAAATTATTTCAACTTAGGTTCTATTAAACCATTAAAAAATGGTTGCTTTTAAACAATGGACTTCATTTTTAAAGTAGCAAACTAGTTTTGTAGACTAGATGAATTTAGCAAGCTATTTACCAATTTTACCTTGATTAGCTAGCAAACACCAAAGAGAACTGTTCCCTTGTGTATTATGTCCCCTCAAATATTAGTTAATGTCACCTGCACATCATCTTATGACACGTAAAGCACAGCGTATTACGTCACATCGTCTCATGGTTGGCAACATAAGCACTGAATGAGCTAAAAAAAATAATAACGCTAATGCTATTGCTAGCGATTTCTTTTTTTACAGCGTCTGAGGTAATCGTGCTTGTTTTTCTGCTGAATAAGTTGTGAAGTCCACCATGACACACTGCATATGAAAATAATCATCAGAACCGAAGCTCAGGTTCCTCTTGTATCTGTGTGAGAAAGCGTCAGGTGATCCTGTAGGTCAACAGACGATCTTTCTGTTTTCATCTCGAACGATGTCATAAGTCGCGTGATTACAAACGGTCAGTTCCTCGCTTTCAGCAGGTCCAAACCCAAAACCAGTCCAACACTCAGTGCTTTGATATTTTAGTGTTACGGGAATTAAGCGCCAGGACACAAAATAGACTGTGAAGGATTTCCCCAAGAAGTATTGGCATTTGAAAATATATTAGCAGACGGTCCAGTGGACATGGAGGGAGAGAGGATCAGGGTGGCGTTTCCTGGCTGGACCCATTGATTGTTTAATGGCGATTAATGAACGCTGCGTACGTAGGTACAAAAAAAACCTGCTGAATTTTATTCTCTCCAGAGCCAGCAGTCAATGAGAGCACAACTCTGTGTGTGTGTGTGTGTGTGTGTGTGTGTGTGTGTGTGTGTGTGTGTGTGTGTGTGTGTGCTGTCAGTGGGAGAGAAGGATAGCTCAGTCTGTCTCTCCCTGTCAATCTGAAGCCTGTCTTTGAGCTTGATTATTGCTCTCTCAGGTGCATTCCTAAACGCTTGCACAAGTTGTAGGTTAAAAAAGATACAGCAGAGCACTATGGGTAATAAATCATCCAACATAAATGTATGGAGTAAAATTATGGGTTACAGTGGGGGGAAAAAAATCCTGGTTGTAAGTTCAATTCAATGAAATATTAAAAACTTGTTTAAATATTTACAAAAAAAAAAAAAAAAAAATCCCTGAAAGTAAAAGTAGACGCTTTCAGGTTAATCAAGCAATAAAATAGCATGGTCTAGTCAAAATTTCTAGTAATTATCATCTTCATACATCCCAAGAAGGGCAGTCAAAAAAAAAAAGCCACTTTTCTCCAGGAGAAACATCATCAGGGTCTAACTGGTACTTCTGCACTAGGCACTGGGACTGGACTGCTGAGGACAAGGCTAAAGTCATTTTCTCGTTGTTTGTGGCATCGGGACAAAACGCTTAAATGTAAATGTAGAAAAGACGAGCGCTACCATCAGTCCTGTGTGACGCCAACAGTAAATCATCCTGAGACCAGTCACGTGTGGTGTCGGTTCTCACCCAAGAGAGGGGGACGATGAAATGCTTGTGATTATACTTCAGTACACCAGAGTAACATCTGACACCCTGAAGCAGAGGACACTTAATATTCGTGTCGTTCTCAAAACCTGGCCACGACTGTACCAGGAGCGTTCGGGTCAAAGCAGGACGTCCGATTACCAACTAAAAAGCTGTAGGTGATGGAAACAAGACCATGTGATCAATGTCATTTGAAGTGTAGTGCATGCTGGGAACAGAAGTCTGGGAACAACAGTTGTACAACAGAAAAGTCCAAAAAAACACACAAACAGCATGAAGAACCTGGGGAGGAACCTGAGGAACGTCTCAGGACAGAGAAGTTTATACATCTTCACTTTTTTCCAGTAATTTAACACAAACTGTATTTCCTATAAACTTGAATATACTGTAGAGAAGAGAGAGAGAGAGAGAGATGAATGTCGTGCTCTAATATATAAATAACACATTTGGAATGGAATACTTTTATTTATTGAGGAATAATCAGGGCGGTAGTAGAGTAACTCTGCTGAAGCTTTCTGCATAATGTACGGATTATTTAGTGGTGTACAATAGTATAAATAACGACAGTCAGGTTTGGTGTTCGTTTGCGTAGCTGCTGTATCATCATTATTATATCAGCGTCTCTCTGTAGCTGACGTTCACTGAACTCCTTCTTCAACTTGAAAACCCAACTTTCTTCCTAATTGCTCCACAGAGAATAAGCACTACGGCAGAATGTGGATTTATTAAAAATCATTACCGTTTAATATGGCAGGTCTGCTATCACGGGATCCGGCCATTAAGCACAGGAGAAGGAATCAAGACGTAACTGTGAGAAGAGTGAAGAGCTTCCACTTAATTACCGTGCCTGAGAGGGGGGGGGGGGGGCGGGGGGTTACGCGGGGGGGGGGGAATCTGACAGGCTTTAACTTTTGTCTTTTATTTGATGTTCAGTTTTATTTAATATGTGATTTTGTTTGTGTGTGTGTGTGTGTGTGTGTGTGTGTGTGTGTGTGTGTGTGTGTGTGTGTGTGTCGGCACAAGGACATCGTCTCTACCAAGGAGTTTCCAGTAGACCTAATTGAGAAAGAACACATTGTCATAACAGACGGAGTTAAGTTTCCAGCTCATAAGCTCGCTGCTCATGTTAGCTCTTAAACACACACACACACACACACACACACACACTCTCTCTCTCTCTCTTTGTTTCCTCCTACTGATAATCTCACTATCCAAAACAAAACAGTTTACTTCTAGAAATTAGTTTTGTTTTGTTTTTTTGTTATATATATATATATATTTTTTTTTATTATTATTTATTTATTTATAGTGTCAAAATTAAAATAGTTTTCCTTGCGGAGACATTTAATTCCCTCAGAGATATCAAAACAACCCTGGATGATGCGCACTGTCACAGAAAGTCCCAAAAGTTTGAAAGCCTCAATAATACCCCGAGTCCCCGTTATGTTGGTTCTTGACATCAAGACATTCCTGGTAACTTACACACATACATACTTCCTGGGTCTTTTATTGGTTAGGATGTGTAAGTCTCAAACACACACTCACACACACAAAGACTCCATAAGTGACACATATTTAAACACACACATTTGAAATAAACAACTTTCTATTTTGGGGACCAGCCGAATGGTCCCCACAAGGACAAGATCCTCCGATATTTGCTGTTTTGTGCAGTTGACCGATGTGTGTGTGTGTGTGTGTGTGTGTGTGTGTGTATATATATAAGTGACTCATCAGAGAGTTTTGACTTTGACAACTTTGTCAGAGAGATGTGACCTTGTGGGCACCAGCCAAATGGTCCTCACAATGCCAAACCTTTGGACAGTCACTATTCTTGTGGGTCCACCAAGATATAAAAACGCATCCACTCACACACTCAGACACCAATAATATGTGTTGCCATGATCGGGCCTCACAGTGACAGTTGCCTTCTTGGCAGGTGTTCAGGTGTGTGTGTGTGTGTGTGTGTGTGTGCGCACATGTAGAGTACATGGGACTAAACAGCTGTTTCCATGTAATTAGATAAATGATCTTCGGGGGAGTTTCCCCAGTACTCACGCCCTCCTCTACAAGTTTCTAAAATTAAATATAAACCGAGGACACGATTCACCAACTCACAATGTAAGTACAATGCAGCTCCTAATATATTGTTGTGCAATAGTATTCACCCAACACACACACACACACACACACACACACACACACACACACACACATGCACAGCCACACATATACTCATTATGTTTTGTGTTGTACATCCTGGAACTTAAACGAATGAAGATGAAAAACAAAGCTTAAACATAACCACAAATTATTTCTTAGTCATTTACAATCCATCAGTTGTGAAACAACCAGGTTTGGCAGGAAAATTTGTGTTTGAAGTTCTTGTTCTTTAAAGTTGTATTGTTCAGCCCGTAATAAGTAACTTGAAACATTCATATTTTTATTTAGTTATCACTTGGTTTAAGAATGCTGGAGCAGAAAATAAAAAAAAAAAAGAACGAATATGCAAATTGTTTCTAAGCCCGCCTTAATAAGGGATTATGGTGCTTAACTATTATGATACTACTTAACGACTTCATGCTGTGTCACGGAGAAACCTCATCGCACACAGCCGATACTGCTGTTGGTGTTTTATTCGGACATTTTGTTATACAGCGGATATTGTCAGAGAGCAGCCTCCAAGAATCCTGCGTCTAGAGTTCTTGAGAGAATGCCTCGGGCAGCCCTTAAGCCACCAGAGTGCGAAAGTCCCAGAGCATGGAGCAAAGCATTCGCTGATACAGATCATCATCACATGAGCGCATCTACTGGCTTTAATTGGCTCTGCGGAATTAACGGTACGTGTTCGATCACTCCGTACGGTTTAATTGAAAAGATGCTGCAGAATCTGACCACATGAAGACATCGCCTAACAAGGTACATCTAATTAAGCGATATCACACTAGAGGGCGTGCTGTTGTACTGAATATCATCACAGCTGTGATGCAGTCGGGTGAAGCCAGAGGAACGAAGAAATCACATTTCTTGCTGATATTCAGTGCAACAGCACGCCCTCTAATGTGATACTCAGTTCCACAAACACTATTTATTATCAACAGATTATGATTCGTTTCTTTATTTGACCAGTTATTTTGCTCCGCCCACACACATCCTTCTGAGCCTGGCGGAACTGAATCACCGCAACTGGTGGAGCTGGAGAGCAACAGTCAGTGTGATGAACAGGAGGTGAGAGTGGTGTTAAGCTCTGAGCGCTTCTCTGTAGGAGCTCCAGGTGAGGAGAATAAACCGTGGAGGTGGTCTTCAGTCCTGAGAAACTCACCAGATTTACACTGATTACACTTTAGAATATCAGCTCCGGTAACTTCAGGGTTCTGGGGTCGAATCCCAAATAGTGTTCAATGGAAATCTAGTGCACTATGTAGGGTGTACATACACTCCCTTGTTCCACACACCCTTGATCAGGGGTTAGAGAGGGATATTTGGGATTCAGCCTCGTGTTCGACGCTAGTTAGCTTTGTAGCTAAGCGTTAGCCGTGAACAGAACGACGCGGGCGGCTCAGAGGCGATTCAGAAGGACGTAGAAGTGATTAGTGCAGAGGCGTGAGGCGTGTTGTTTAAGACGACGTGACGTTATCAGATGCGTGTTGATGCTGAAAGTGCGTCTGTGACTGGGTGTGAATGTGGGCGTGGTCAGGCAGCCGCTCTCTCCTCGGTACTGCGGACCGTCCAGACCGACTCTCACCCACGCCGAGACGCACAGTTAGCGTCATAGTGACAACACCTGGGACACGCCCAGTCTCACACGTCACAGTGCTGTTACTGTCGCCTCTCGTCCAATCAGATCGCTCGGTTGGAACTAGCGGTCATATGATACGCGTTAATTCACATCCTCATGGAAAACAGCATTTCAGGACAATGTACGTATATTAAATATTCTCACAGCTAGTAAATATGAGTTATGAACACTTTATATACGAATACAGCAGTTAATTGTTAGCTAAACCAGTGTTAGTGGTATGTAGTGTAGCCTGCATATGTGTGTTTAAATGTGTGAGCAGGAATATGCGTCAATATTATATAAGCAAAAGTTTAAAATGAATTAATCTGTGATTTTAATCCATGCATGAGCTTTCTAAATCCTTTTTTTTTTTTTTCCAGACCAAAACCTGGATGATACATTGTATGCATTATTCTTACAAATGCTTTAAAAAAAACACACACACACACACACACACACACACACACACACACACACACACACACAAGATTTGTACAGTTTGACAAAATTGTATATTTTCCCCTAATGAAAGTTTACTGTACTGATTTATTACCAAGCCTTGCTCATCAGAATCCTTGTCCACAGCATTAACGTGTTCCTGTCCATTCGGCTCCACTTGTGAATTATTTACCTCCTTTTACTTATCAGATCTGTTAAGTGAAACTGTAGTGATATCTATAATAGATAGACGTCCATGAAGGCGCTGAAGTGTGAGGATGACGACAGCTGGGATTGACAGACCAGAACTTTTCCCCATGTAACGCGGACGAGCTCTGATAGAGACATCATCACTCCCAGAACCTCCGGGTCGGTAAACCTCAGTGTCCTGCTCCCACCACCGTGTTTCACAGTGTCTCCATTGGGTCTCTTCCCAAATGTCCAGACAGTTCCATCAGGCCAGCGGTCCTGTGTCCAGCCTGAGCCGCGTGTCGTCTCCATTCTGATGTTGGCAGCTTCTCATCGTCCTCGAGCACCGTAACACACAGCGAACCATCCCACGCCCGTCTGATCAAAGCGAGGACACTTTAATGACACTCGCTACATTAGTGGAGAGAGTGCAGAAGAACTGATGAAGTACCATCACTCCACAGAGAGTCCACTTGACCAGAAGTAAAAGCCTCTCCCTTAGAAAGCTCCTCTTGTGAGAGATGAAAATGTTCTTTAAAGGCACTCTAGTGTGAACAAAAAAAAAAATTCCGGATTTGAAATCTTATCGATCCACACACACTCACACTCTCTCTCTCTCACACACACACACACAGTAAGATGGTCTTGTTCTGCTACTAAACTCAGTATACATTATTCAGACGTATCTCGGTCCATGCTGAGAATAAGTGGAGACGGAGAAGAAGAAGATTCCTGCGGTAGGAGCGCTCATCCTGAGCAACACACACACATACACACACACACACACCAGGGGAGGACGGAAAGAAAGAAGAAGAGAGAGAAACTTAAGAAACACTTCTTGGCCTTTAAAACTAATTTCCCACTTAACGCATATTTCTTTTAAGTGTTCCCTTCTATTATAAGTGTGTGTGTGTGTGTGTGTGTGTGTGTGTGTGTGTGTGTGTGTGTGTGTGTGGGGTCGGGGGGTGGGTTGGGAGTGCCACAAGGACAGTAATATCCAATGATACCTGACAACCTCCACTAAGGTCCTCACAAGGTAAACTTTATCCTAAAAAAAAATAATAAATCAATTTTAAAAATATATTTTTAACAAATGCGGGCAATGAGGTGAAGTTAAGCGTGAGATGGTTTTGATTAAATTGCCGTATTTTTGTAATTACATCAGTGATAGGTCCTTATAAGGATAGTTAGACCTCTGTGTGTGTGTGTGTGTGTGTGTGTGTGTGTGTGTGTGTGTGTGTGTGTTGGCCAGCTGGCTGAATGTAACCCAGATTGGGGGGAGAAAGTTTCTTGCCAGAACATTGCTGAGTGGCCTGAATGTGTGTGAAGCTGTTAAATGCACTCTCACACACACACACACACACACACACACACACACACATTCATTCGAGCCTTTTTTTGGCAGCGTAGGGACGGAGGTTTGTTCAAAATGCTTGAGACTGAAAAGATTGTTCAATCAATGAGAATGAGCTCGCAGATTAAAGAGGTCAATGCAATTAGCGACGATTAAATCTTTCCAGAGCTGAAAAAAGTGAAGTGTCGCTTGATGTGGACTCTGATCTGTCAGCAAAAATTATTCTCCAGACTGGGAGAAGTGGGAATATCGGGGGCATTCCCAGTGGCTCTTATTCTTTCTTTGGAGAAGATTCAACAACAACAACAATATCAAAGCCCAACAGTGGAAACTCTCCACACTGAAAAGCAAAACCGTGACTGCTTTGCTCTTTACGTTGCTCTTCTGTCTCTCCTTGGAATCAGCATGAATTCATTTCATCTAACTTCGTTGTGAGAAGAAAGTGCAAGTCCTCATTGCGTTATATTTCGTATTGCCGTGTTGCTGAAATGCCACCGCTGTCCAATCACAGCTCAGGTGTTCCTACTGCACCGACCCCAGAACCATCACTGCCCCGAACTGCTACATGATACTTATGATGAAACTTACGTCAAAATAGTTAGAAGGTTTTATTAAATGGGGAAATTTAGTTAGTTAGTTAGTTAGTTAGTTAGTTAGTTAGTTAGTTAGTTACTGAAGTAGTGGGCTTGATAGTTAGTTAGTTAGTTAGTTAGTTAGTTAGTTAGTTAGTTAGTTAGTTAGTTAGTTAGTTGGATAGTTAATATGTTAGTTAGTTGTTTAGTTAGTGAGTTAATTAGTGAAGTGGCTAGTTAATTAGTGAATTAGTGGGCTAGTTTGTTAGTAAGTTAGTTAGTTGCTTCCACTCGACCTCCAAATCAACCCAGAGTTTTTCTGACTCATCATGTTTACCCCATCATGGGCGTGGTCTTTTCCAGGATGACTCCGCACCCATCTTATCTAAGCTATAAGACAGAAAGCTGGGTGGGAAAGAGACAGCTCCTGTTCCAGCTCCACCTTCCTTTCAGCCCCTCAGCTGCGTCTCCAGCAGGTCCGAGGCCTGCTCCAGGGTCTCCAGCTAATGGGGCGTGAGTGGTAATAGCTCTACTGGGATCCTATCAGTGTCCAAACCACTACAGCGACGTCTTGTTGATTTGGAGGAGATCAGCTTCCCGGTGAGCTCAGGAACTCTGTGAAGGATCTTCAGTTCTTCATCTTAAACTTATTCTGAAACACATCAGAATCACAGGATGCACCTCACTCTTTATTCCTCACTCACGAATAAGAGCTCAATCCTCCAGAGTTTCATAGCTTCATATACGATCTCTGCCATCATCTCCAGGTGAGAAAACCTGGACCTGGAGATGCTGATTGTCCTTCAACATCAGCATGTAATACCTGGGATGTTACTAGCAGTCTGTAATATTAACACCTCGTCCAGGGAGAATGAAAGTGAGCTGGAGACAGGACGCACGCTCGATGAAATCCGACACCTCCTTAAGGTAGAGATCCAGAAACGGTGTGCTCCTGGAGTGCTTCCTAAAAATGATCTTAGGTAGGTCTTCTCTAAATCCAGCATGCACATTTCGAGTGGATCAGTGTTCTTCAATGAGCTCAGGGGATGGATTCATTTAAAATCACGTCTGGTTGGTGTTGAAGCTAAACACCAGGGATGAAGGTCTTTTTAAATCCTCCGTATCTAATTTGTGTGTGTGTGTGTGTGTGTGTTTAATAATGGCCGCTGGCTAAAGCATGACTGAAGGTATAGCCGTGTTTCCTGGAGTCTAATAAAAATAAAGCAGTGCTTTATGACGATTCCTCTCTCTACTATCTCTAGTCTTCACATAGACATGCTTACGTAATTCTCATCCCTGGCCTTCTTTTTCTTCCTTTCTCTCCATTTCTACCTCTCTCTCTCTCTCTCTTTCTCTCTTTCTCTCTTCCCACTCATCTAGCCTTGGTGTTTGTGATGTGTCCTCACGGAGCGCATTCTGGCTCATCTTTCCGGCACAGATTTTGGGCTTTTTCCGGTTTTCTGACCATCTCTACATCTTTCTCTTCTCTTTCTTCCTGCGTCTACACACCGTCAACCAGCATCAGGCTCACTTCGTGCCCACTCCAACCTCATGAATGTCTCGTTTAAATGATCCCTGCGTCTACAGAGGGCATTCGAGTGAAAGCGTTTGAGCTCCAGAAAGAAAAGAAAAAAAGAAAAAGAACGAAAGAACGAAAAAAAAAAAAAAGACTTGAGAAAGTCTTTCCGTTGGTCGCTGCTGACCCCTAGTGGAAACCTGAGAAATTGTCTGGTTAGTGCTAAAAGAGGCCACACCGTGTTGCATCACGGGACGGTCACATCATACCACCAGATATGTAAGGTGTTGCTATGGTGATCTCGTTGCAGAGAGACGGAGAGTAAGTTCACCATGAATGGCTTGTATATTAGTATTTATAACTAACATTACCCACAATGCTGTTGCTCATATTGGCACCAGTGTGATCCCTTATCTCGGTTGTACAGCGGTGTTTTACTGCTTTAATCTGTTCACCTTCTCATCTGAACACTCTGCACAAATACATCAGGGTCTAAAGTCTCAACTTCAACGCCACTGTTAGATCAGCATCAATGCAATCGCGCTTATGCGTGGCTAACTAGCGGTGCCGAGAAGACACCTTAGCCACAGAACGTTATTAATTTAGTCTCATTAGAGTTTAAATCTGAGATCGTACCTGCTCTAACAGCGACATTAGCGATAGCAACCGTCGTGTGACATCACAGCGACACGCGACTGCCAGCGTCTCATTTAGCGCCTCACAAACCTAATTCAGGACAAACTCGAGTCTACCGGAGTGTATGATGTAACGGAGTGTATGAAGTTAGAGATGTTCAGCCAGTGCGGTTTGGAATACCAGCAGCGACTGTAGGAATGTAGGAATTAATACAATATCAGCGAGCATGGATCTGAATCTGATCAAATCACGGATGTCATCAGTTACATCATGTGATATCAGCCACCGCCGGCTTGTGCAGACGCGATGAGCACGAGCGTCAGCCTCACGAAGCCCTCGGGTCCGGACTCTGAAGCGGATATCTCCAGCGTGTATCGCGTCACACCTCCAGGCTGAGCCGTGTGTGTGTGTGTGTGTGTGTGTGTGTGTGTGTGTGTGTGTGTGTGTGTGTGTGAGGGTTGTTTTTTTTTTTTTTTTAAGGCCTTTGTGATGAAGCACAATCTTTCCAGCTTCTGCTGCCTGCAGCCTTTTTTTTTTTAAAGATGTTGTTCAGTCGCTTTTCAGGGCCAGACGCAACTCTGGGAATTCATCGTCATCGAGTCAATCCGTAAAGCAGAAGACAAATCAAACAGGACGTTCGGTATGAGAGGAAGCGGCTTCAGGCTGCTCACTGCTGTGTTTCCAGACTTCAGTCATAAGCGCATAAGCACGATAACCAAGTTAGTGTCTACCTCTGCACACTCCGCCTGTCTGGAGAATGAGAAACCTGCAGAGGGACAGGAATCAGCACGGATCACCCGATACCACGTCATCACGATACCCGGCGACGGTCCGATCCGTTTGGATTGAGATTCTATAAAGATTAAAGAATTAAAGAATTGATTTGATATCAATTACTTCAAATGAACATTCTAAACTTCACAAATAATTTGCTTTACCGTACAGGAAGCTGTTCAATCTGCCACCTGCAGGATCATAGGGGAACTGCAGCATTTAAGATTAGATTAGATTAGATTATTGTCACTGCACAATAATCAGACTTAATAAGGAAAGTCATAAAGTCTGATTCTTCACTCTGATTTCTCTCATAGATTTTGTCATAAGGTAGTTATTTTATTAAAAATGTTTACATTTTAGAAAATGATGTCTGCACATTTATTTATCTCCACAAATAAAGGTGGAGACGATGAACCTAGCACTCGCTCAGATACAGACCGGGACTGAGACGGGGAGGAAGGAAGATAAGGAAAAATGATTTGCACACAGGAGGATCACGATCTGTAACTGAATTCATTTTCTCCGGTGTCTCTTATGAGTTCAGTGGACACTGGACACTGGAGGCGTCTTCTACCGGTGGAGGACCTGGAGTGTGATGAAAACGCACAGGATCTGGACTAAACAGCTGTGCGTCCATAACAAAACCACCTGTTACTGAGACTCATCAGAAAAAGGTCACGTGACCTGATGAGTCCAGACTGAGTCTGTTCCAGAGTGATGGGCGTGTCAGGGTGAGAAGGGAAGCGCATGAAGCGATGCTCCCATCATGGAGGGTTTCTGCTACCCTGATGGTA
>QNUK01000588.1:312500-340000 GCA_013621035.1 Clarias magur
TTCTGAAGGCAAACCGGGTCTGAACCGGGACCAGCAAGGTGTACCTAATGAAGTGGCCACTTGATTGAGTGCATATTATTTGAAAGACTGTCAACTTACTTATTTGTAATCAGAAACGAACCTCCCCGTCTCCTGAGGACCGTCGCCCCCTGGAAGCTCTCGCCTTTATTTTCAGACAGCTACGCTTGTTAGTGCGCTTGTTAGGTTAATCGAGGAAGCGAACTGTTGATGCAAATCCGAAAGCATTAAAGCCTCAACAGCGCTAAATTCAGTGCCATCAATGCGGCTGAAAGGAAGAGAGTAAGAAAGAAAGGAAGAGAGTGAGCGGGCGAGCGCGAGCTGGACCAGAGAGACACTCGGTCTGTGGGACGGCTCACGCTGGTGCGCCGCCACGCTGTTGGATCGGCTTCAGTGTCTGAACAGCGCAAGCTGTCGAGTCATTTATTTTATCCAGACTCGAGTCCTCGTTCCAGGAATTCTTTAGCATTCTTCCAAAAACTTCAGCGGCGCTCCGTCTCTCTCGGTCTGTCAGAGTTCAGCTCTGTGTCTCTGAAGACGGACCTTAAACACCTAATAGGTTAAAGATAAGGGATGTTATGATGGTGCACCTACAAGGGCCGTTCGAGTCAAAGCGGGACTCTTGACAGTCCTGAGTTCCCTTTATGTCTCTGTATAATCCCCCGATTACACTGATGCACTTATCCCAAGGTCTCACTACAGCTTAGACGCCATCAAGAGAGAAAGTTCTCTCAGTACGCCGGAGCCGCGATCGGACCGTCCGACCTCCCAGGAACTCCTTTAATGGTCTTTGAGCTACCGCGGCCGAGATCGCTATTCACAAGCGTACAGCCTCCTTTAAAACGTTTTCACCGCTCAGAGTCGCATCACTGCACTGTGCTTGAAGTCTTCTGCACTTTCGACTTCCCTCGTATTTAATGCATGAAGTGGGCTTGGCGTCGCGACACTGAAGTGTCCGAGCCTGGAGACTCCTTCCAGAAATACGTTCACTTTCACCATACAAACATTATGTCACCCATAAGAAACTACAGTGACCAATAGTAACCATGGAAACATAACCGCATCAGAGTATGTGAATTATTTTACAGAATATTATTTAAAGTACAAACAGGACGTTGGTCCGAGCTGCCGTTACAGGACGTTAATCAAGACTTACGAAATAATACATAAAAAAAAAAGCAAAAATAGGCACAAACTCACACCGACGTCTGTTGCTCTATTGAAGCTGATTCATAGAGACGTTAGAAAGTCTGTTTTTTTTTTCCTGAGCTCTGGCAGAGAAATAAATAAATAAATAAATAAATAGATTGAAAGACAGCCCATGAAGATGCACATCAACATGCGGCGTCTTCCCCCGGAGATCAATAACATCGACTTCTTCCAGAAACTCACACAAAACCCTGAGATAGGAGATCTCCTTCCTAAAGCGTGCCCGAGCCCCCGAGACGCTTCTCTACCATTTCTCGCGTTTTTCTCCTGTGCGTTGTCCCGAAGGTGATGAAACGGGTGGATTCGTGCAGACCCGCGGCGTCCATTAGCACCGGCTGGGCGCGAGACCGACAGCGAGACGGCCAAAGCATCCTGGTTTAAACTTTAACTGAAACTTCTGCTCGGCTTGAATAAATCCTCCAGCCGCGGTTTCTTCGGGAGGAGAATTGAATTTTCAATCGAACTGGAGAGTCTGACGTCTCAAGTCAATACGAGCACAATCTATAGAAACTACCCTCAAATAATAAGAATAAGAAGAAGATCATCCCCAGGAAGGAAGCTATTTCAGACACGCGACCTCGCGGTGAGCTTGACCCGGTTCAGATCGATTCCAGCGTCGTGTGTCTGCTGGTTGCAGCGATTTATTGCACAAGAACCTGACAAACATTCAACAATCCAGTCTTAGCGACATTGAGCTACCTCTACGAGTCTAATCATTAATAAGTTTGGTACACACAGACTTCCTGTAGGACTTGACCACCTCGCCGCACTTCCTGTCCCCAGCTCTGAGCAGGTTCCTCGGGTTCCTGCGCGATTCTCCCACCACCATGCTTCACTTTAGCACGAATGAAATTGCTTTCTTTGGTTGGGTAAGTATCTGCTACATGAGCCCCCTGGTGGTGTGTGAAGGAACTGCAGGTGACAGCTAGACGGAATTTGAAAATATAGAGCAAATTTCTGCAAGTAAATCTGATATTACCATAAATTATGCATGCGTACATATTTACATATAAACTAATTAGAACTAATAAAACTATGCAAATGCAATTTAAATTTCAAAGGTCTGAGTAAAGGATCGGATGAGCCGCAAGAACTCGAAGCATCACCCCGCGCCTTGATTCGTCCCTCACCCTCGAGCGGACGTCCCCCGGAGGACGCGGGGGATCTTCGTTAGTATTCTGAACATCTCATGATCTCATTTCCTCCATTATCTCCTCCAGCTGGTGCGATCCGATTAGTTATATTTAACTGAATGAATCACAGAAAAAAAGTGATGTTAATTGATGATAATCTCGAGGTTTCATTGTCCGTGTAATTGTCCGTGAAACTGGAAAAATGGAATCTCGACCCGCACGCAGACCTGGTGGATTTGATCTCTGTGTGGTTTTAATCTCTCAGACGTTTTTTCAAGAAAACGCTCAGACATTACTGACTGAACTTACACATCCATCTCATTTTAAATAGATTCATCATCTGGGTTCTTCATTTCTCTTCAGTTCTGTGTGTGTGTGTGTGTGTGTGTGTGTGTGCGCGCGCTGTTACAGGAGAATAATCACCAGCAGGGTGGTGCGATGTTCTAACCCTTAACATGACAAACAAAACGCTGATTGCTTTCTAGTAAACGCGATGTTCATGTTATACATATTGTCCATCTACAAGTCAAGTCAAGTCGGCTTTTATTGTCATTCCAACCATATACAGTTAGTACACAGTGAAACGAAACAACGTTCCTCCAGGACCAAGGTGCTACATACATGCAACATAAATTTACAACACACATTTTTACATTTTTAAGTTAATCTAAAAGAAGAACTATCAAATTTCTATACAAAAAATACACAATAGACAAAGTGCACGTGCAAATGTGCAAACAAAGAGCTACATGACAGACACAACACATAACAGTACTTTTTCTGATGAAGGATGAATTGAATTTAAACATGAACGATCATGTTTAAAAGTTAGTGCCCCCTCTTTTTTTTCTTGTACGACGTCATCTGTCTCTCACTCTGTCGTGCTTTCATGTTCTTCTTCAGACAGAAGAGGTTTTCTCCTGGCCAGCCTTCCAAACACACCGTACTTGTTCAGTCTTCAGTCTTGTGCTGTCCTGGACTGAAACATTCGACCTGCTCAGTGAGGCCTGTAGGGTCTGAGGTGTAGCTCTTGTGAATTATCTTCCTCACTGTAGGAGGTTAAACTCCAGAATGTTATTTTATAGTTCCAGACAGAGGGCTGCACACCTGCTGATGATCAGTAGCACCTCGCTGCAGTAAGGGGGTACTTACTATTGCCACATGTTTTTTTTTTTTCACTTTTTGACTTAATTATTGTTAAACAAATAACACAGTGAAAAAAGGTCTTATGTTGTTGGTGGCTTGAGGTTGTATTTCCCTAATAATCTGATGACTTTTTTTTTATGTTTTTTCACACACACACACACACAAAAAAAACTCAAATAAAAGAGAGGGCACTAACTATTGAACATGATTGAATTCCTAATATTTTACTTTATATAATCTATACAAAGCTGTTTGTTTACATTCTAATATTATAGTAGCTACAAAGACTCGTGTTCTCTCGTTATCGGACCAATGAAGAAGTCACGTCATCTTATAACAGCTATAAACAGACGTTCGCTCGCACGCAGTTCCTCAGATGACCACAAGGAGCAGCGATGACGCCGTTTAATGTTGCATTCAGTGACGACGTCTGCGGTGGAATTACACACAAAGCCATAAACAGGATTTCGGTTTTATAGGTCAGGGGGTCAGATATGAACAGAAACAGCGCCGTCTAGTGCAAAAAGATTGAACTACGCTTTCTTTAAAACAAAATACATCCAAGGGATATTTGTTAAAGATTATTTGCTCCTGGTGGTGGCGCTGTTACTACTTTTGCCTGGAGCGAGACTGTCATGATATAAAACTCCTGAACTTAATCGTCTTACCTGAGAATGTCTTACACACTCATATGTGTGTGTGCGCGTGTGTGTGTGTGTTAGCTTTAGATTCATTGACTCAATTGTCCGATTCAGAAGATTCAATTGTTGGTTAAATCTAAAACACTAGCCGCCTAGCATGTCGCTAACAAAACCCGAAGTGATTTAGCTTTTTAACCGTGAACAGGATTTGTAAACGTTTTTTTCTCTGAATTCAATTCTTTGCCAGCCAGTAGGGGGCGTTACACTGGTTACACTGCCCAGACCAACTAATTAAAATGCCACACACACTAATGTTTCACTGGACCACCTTAGCTTTGATTAAGTGGAGTATCACATCACAGTGTGGACACCTCACAGTCACCACACACACACACACACACACACACCCACCTACCTAACTATGAGGTAACAGTGTAGGTTGAAGTGTATAAAACACAAAAAGACTGCAGTCAGTAACATGTGAGACGGGGAAGAACGTCGGCTGCCGCTCGTCTCAGGGACGCTGACGGTACGATAATGAAGCTCTTTGATCTGTTTTATGTATGTTTAATTACAACATCACTCAATAAGAGAGAGAGAGAAACTGTAACTCATGTTGTGCTTTAATTGTGTGTCGTGCATAATGTTTGCTTAAACAGTTCATGTTAAGTGTCGCGTTTGTTCACGTTTCATCAGAAGTTGTGCTGCACCTCTTTATTTATGGTTTTTCATCGATCGCTCTAGTTGAATCCACTTTGAATGATTGTTGCGCAACCTGTTACGCCGTCAAACACAAGAATTAAAACTTTTTTTGTTTGGTTTTTTTTTTCGAGCTATAAGCAGAAGTTGATCTGCAAATTCCCAGATAACTCGACATCCATCGCTCCGGAATAGACTCGGTCTCGACTCACCGGGTCACATGACCTTCTCCCATCGCCCCACAGTCCAGTAAACTGAAGACTGCCCCCCCCCCACCCCCCTCGATTTGTCTTAATTGTTTCCTTAGCGCTACACAGCAGTTTAGTCCCAATCCCTCGAGTTTCTCTCGGCACTGTGCATGTGGAAATGCTCACGCTCTCGCTCAAACCGTGAGCTCGACCGCTGCGTTTTATTAGTTTTTTCACGCTTTTGTTTTTTTTTTTCAAAAGAGTTGAAGCGATCTCCCATCACACTTATCCAAGATGTTTTTCCGACCGCATTTCTTCCTTGAAGATGACACCAATATCCATCCTGCCAGGATTTAATAATGAGTTTACAGTTCTTAACCCAATGTTAGTAGTTTCAGTAATCCCTCCTTGTTGTTGTCTTGTTTGCTTGATGCAGGACAATAATTTGACTCTTCTGAAACAGAACACGTCCACATGGATATGATGTTATTACATCAGTTATATAGAACAATCGCTCAGCACCAATTCAACACGCTAGGCCGTATGTAGTGGCACGGCCACACCCCTAGTGCGCTGTGCAACCAGACACATTAAACAATGAAAACCATGCGACTGTAAACAGCTGTTTGCTCACATTCTCACACAGTAAACAACCTCTCACTTTAATAAAAACGCCACAACTTGTTAATGATAAAATGTTATGATACAAACGCAGACACTGGAAACTCCATAAATGTTGATCATATTTTTATAATCGAGATTATCCTTTCAAAAAAAAAAAAAAAAAAAAGATATATATAGGAAGTGTTTTTGCTGTACACACCCCTGTGAATGTGCTGTTGCTATAGAAACAGTAGCATTATTATTAGGAGCATAACATCATGGACATAAATCACATCACAGCCGAAGACCGGAGTGCTACGCTTAACCTCAGAGCGCCCTCTAGTGGCGTGTACGATGAGTAACAACCCCCACACCACCCCATCCCCCAGGATCCTTTGCGTTCGATGTTGAAAGCACAGAAGGCAGGTTTTAGTTAAAAGCTTCATTTCTTTAATGCAAGAATCATCATTATTGTACATTAACAATTCAACGATCTCTGCACAGCTCTTTTTTACAATATGTACCACGAGTCTATGTCAGCACCTACTGTTATTTACATGTCATAATGTTACACCGCAGCTGTGCTGAGGAAGAGGAGGAGGAGGAAGAAGAAGAGTGGAAGATTACAGAATGGACTGTAATGAGAAGGATGAGAACTTCACAGTCGAAGAAACCGTTTTTTTTTTCTTTTTTTTTTTTTTTTTAGAGAGAGAGTGACTGAGGGTCGGATCATGCTCGACAGTAAGTAGCGCTTCTGGAGCACTTGTGCCTGCTACTTCAGCAGAAAAAAAAAAAAGAGAGGAATCAAATAAAATAAAATACAAATGACATCGTAAATAATAATATTTAAAAATTATAATAATAATAATAATTAAAAAAAACACTTGTTTTGTCTTTAAGCCGCAGTGTGGTAGCTGAGCTGGGGCAGTGACAGGCGCTGTTTGGACGACACACACACACACACACGTACGTACGCACTCACTCCCACAGGAACACACTCTCCGGACCCAAACACACCCTCACATTCATATCTCACACACACACTTCTCCCACACGAGTTTCATCAGACATTCCACACAAACAGAAAAGTGAATCAAACGGGGTACACACGCGTGCGTGTGTGTGTGTGTGTGAGTGTGTGTGTGTGTGAGTGTGTGTGTGGACGTAATCGCATGGAAGGGCACTTTGCACCGAGCTCCGCCTCCCGCTCGGTTCGTTCGACCGGTTGGAGGAAAGCGCCGGGTTGCCGCCGTAGGTTTCCGCGTTCCTTCGTATCGGAGTAAAGATGGAGGATGACTGACAAGTGGCTTCTGTTTTTCAGTTTGTTTGCTTTCTCTTGATCTCTTTTTTTTTTTTCCCTTTCCTTTGCGCCGAGACTCGAGACAGCTCAGATCATCCTATTGCGTTTGTGGGTGGGCGAGTCTGTGATGACGTCGCCACACTGGGCGGAGCTACGCTTGCGGGTGCCGTTGTCCAGGTGGAGCGCCATCTCCTCGGCGATGAAGGTGTTCAGGTCGACGTCGTGGAGACCGTTCCGGCGACGCCCGGGGTTGGAGCCGGCGCTCAGGTGCGTGGGCGATCCCGGCGCTCCCGAGCGCATGCTTATGCTTGCCATGGCGCCGCTGAGACCTGCAACACGTACACATAGAATTAGTTAGAGAGAGAGACGGGGGGGAGGTCACATGACGTTGGAGCATGTGGTGTGGCGTTTGTGTGAAAGCGCACCGTGCAGAGCGATGGCCTCCCTGAACGGCTGCAGGTCCGTCTCCACAGACGAGCTCGTCTCCGAGGACGGCGCCATGGTGATTCTAGGTGGAGCCCTGGAACTCCGAGGGGGCGGGGCTTTGCCGCACAGGAAGCTGATGAGATCCTCGCGCCGGATGGTTCGCCTCCTCTTCTTCACCCAGGCCAGCACGTCCTTGTTGCGCCGCTGGTGGCCGATCTGAATCCCGAGCTCGTAGCTGCGCTGGTGCGATTCCACGCTCTCTGTGCACAACCGCGGACAAACAAATCAACAACATCATAAATCATTGCCTCTCTCGGATCGGATCAGCGCTTACTGATCGCCCCAAAAGCTCTCCTGTCCGTCTGTCCTTGTTCAAAATCAAACCTGCAACAACAAAAAAAATAAAAAATACAAAACATCCAGGAATGAGAACCTCCTAAACAGCAAGGGCGCCCTCTAGGGGTGAACAAGCTGAAAGACTTCTGAGCGACGGAGAAACTGATGCAAAACTAACAGCACCCTTTAACACGCATTCAATCTGTTGTTCTCTTAACTGACTCGTGTTTGTGTGCTGCACGTCGGGGACGTTACTGTTCAGGGTTCAGCTGAGCCGTTTGACAAACCCGTTAATTTAACACCTACTGCGTTTACTGAGGCGGTCTTGAACGCCGCGCAGGCCCGTTTGGAGCTGCGGTTTTAAACTCACCCTGTCAAAAACCCAAGCGCAGCGTTTAAACACTACGAAGTAACTTCAAATACAAGAGCTTAACATTTAACTTCAATTAAATTACAAAACAAAACTACACTGTCATCTGCTGTAATTATTATTTCTAAACAAACAGTGAATAATCCACTCCTACAAACAACACAGGATGAGAATGTGTGAATAGTTGAGCGCCACCTGTAGGAAATACAGAGAAACTACGACGTTTTGCCGCCTCAAGCGTCCCCGAAGTCTCAAAACACACTTGTGACCAATCACACTGAAAACCAGAAGATTCTGATCACTGACCGATCGACCGCTTCAGAAAAAAACCTTCTACAGATCAGGTTTTCGGAGTCCATGACATGACCCCCCCCTCCCCCATCGCTAGTATAGTGACCCAGCTTCACCGGTAACCGAAACCATTACACACGTTATTATATAAAGCCATTACATCCCGATTCAATCAAACCCAAGTTCTTCCCATCGGCTCCCAAGTTGCACGAGATCAGAGAATACACTTATTTTTGTAAAAACTTTTTTTCCCCCTTATTTAAATACACATCACACCACATCCGCTGTGTGTGTGTGTCTGTGTGCGCGTGTGATGATACGCTGCCTCGGCCGACTGGGGGACCTTCAGAAACCCCCCATTCAAACCCTGAGTTTCCTCGTCATGTAGGCGATACCTAATATACAGAACGTCTCCAAATTTAAACCAACTCTCTAACTCGGGGAACAAAACCAATTCGGGTTTAATAACGCTCAGTCTATGATGTAATAATTAACGTGTGTGTATTACCGTCATGTGTTTGAAACTCATCGTGAAACTCATCATGTTTAAGTTTCACATCGACATTTACTGTGACCGCTTTAATACAAATACAAAACCACAAGGAGCATCTGCACCCTCACACACACGCGCGGTGTGAACTCTCTGAACTCTGACCAGACCAGTCAGACAAGCGCCCCAGGGGCATTAAGCATCAAGAACAGAGTGGTGTGAAGACCTGCAGTTATAAACATCAACTCCTTAATAAGACGTCTCTCCTGCTACAAAACACTGGAAACTCCTTCTGTAAACAACAGTGTGCGATCTCACGGTAAACATCGCAGGACGGAGCCTTCACTAGACGCCGGTTAAAATTCAAACGTCATGAAAATTCTCGTCGCGGCGACCTCAGGAGCAGAACCCTGACTTTCTTAAATAGCTCGCATGTGGACACGAGGAACACACGTATATTTTGCATGCGCTCCACTGTCTCCACGGTTATGCAAATACGCCGATCTCGTATCACGATGCTACACGTGTAACACGACGGCTGGGCTTTAACATGGGCATCACCTCCGTGTGACGGAACGAGGTCACAAAATGCACCGATCGACTTCAGACGCACTTTACGAAAGCTGTCGTGGACAGGGTCTGTTCGCTCCTCAAGTCAGGCTGATTACTACTAGAGAGTAGGGACGCACCGATACCGGTATCGGCCTCGACACCACATTTTCTAAAGTACTCGTACTCATTAAAAGTCCCCCGATACCAGGGACCGATTACACGGTCTGAGAAATGTCTGTGTTTGAGCGGCGTGTAAGGGGTTAATCACAAGCGTCAAGTGCCCACCCCCAGACCCCGGATGCAGCTCAGAGCGGGGAGAAGGCGAGGCGAAACGAGACATGTCAGCCGTGTGGAATTATTTCAAAGTGAATGAAGACGACAAAAAGGCGGACTGCAAATTGTGCTCAGCGAAATTGTTAAAAAATCATGTTTTTATTAAGTACTTCGTATCGGTATCGGCGAGTACTGGAACGCAAGTACTCGTACTCCAAAAAAGTGGTATCGGTGCATCCCTACTAGAGAGTCAAAAGAAAAAAAGCTATACACCACACTGACTCCAAAATTGATTTTTTAAAATTGTCTTCATTTATTAAGGTTTGATTATGTTTGCATGAGTTTATATGTCAGTTCCTCTATGATCCTACAGGTGGTGCTGTAAACACTTCTCACACACAGAAGCAGCACAACATCCTGTGTAGTGTGTTCCAAGTTTGTTTAGGGCGTAAAATAAAAGCACAATCTAGATTTTTTGCACATTTTTTTTGACAACTGGCACATCTGAAGCCATCCTGCATATAAAACGACACCATGAGCGACAGGAAAAGTGCAGAGGGTAAAATAATAATAATAATAATAATGTATTGATTTTAAGAGACTTAGATTAGCGTGTATTAAGAGTTTAGGAGACGCCACATTAGGGAGTCTTTCCTTTTCTTTTGTGCTGTTCAGAAATCGAAAATTGTAGCCGGTACAAGTTATGTGAGACAAAGAAGGAGGCGGGGCTTATCAACACTAACATAACTGTCAATCAGAGGCCCAAGCGGTGCATTATGCCTCCAAAGAGCACGGCTCGGCGCAGACGTGTGCGCCCATGTCACATCGAACCCTCAACCCTTCCAGCCCGACGTACCTCTATAAAGATTGGTGACGGCAGTAGCGGCGTTTTGAAAAGGGACCCAGAGAGAAAGCCCCTGTTGCTGCTGACACACTCGATCTGTAAGGAAACGGGAGGGGAAAAAAAGGGACAGGAAGTTCTTTACATTTCCCAGAAACATCACATGACATCATTTCCCCCCAAATAGTCTGTTTAAAGCTAAGATTCATAATAATAAAGACAGACTGACGTCGTCCATTTCGTCCCAAATATAGCACAGTTTCCTAAATGTAGTGCACTACACAGGGCGCGTGCTCATCATATCTAACGGCGTCGTGTAGGGAGCAGAGAGCAGTTTGGGACACAGCCGCGTTACAGCGCTTATATACACGTACACAAAGGCTGAAAGGAAAGACGGACAATAAAGTTGACATTTTATGATAAACATGTGACATGTCCAATGTTAACGAGTAATCGTGATTAAACAATAATGCAACTTTTACATTTATAGTTGTATATCCGGGAACACGACGCCATTTTGTTTGGGAGCAGTGTAGTTTAGTTTTGATCAGATTTCATACAGTGTGTGTGTGTGCAACCAAGATTGCGTGTTTTCTCTCTCATGAAATAAACAAGGACTGTTTTATAATCCTAGAATATAAAAAACAAACCTATCCAAGATATAAAATGAGTGTGAAATGAGGAGCATCAGAAGCCGGACTGACCAACACTAACTCAGACACAAGCCCTGATAACTCAGCCAAGCTAAAGCTCCTCATTCGCCATTTTGTTTTTTAAAACTCAGCATTTTTTTTTTCTTTGACCCGGATTACTGTTACCGATATAATCATGTAGATAGGCAAAACTACACAGTGTGTGCGCTCCAGTCCTGAACATGGAGCTAAAAACGGAGCAGCTTTGGGCTGTAAATCGCCTCAGGTTCTCCTCAGGCAGAGGAACTCCTCCCAGGACTGCGCCATTTTGTTTCAGCGGATGATAGGCGTCAAAAAACAAACACATAGAGACAAAAAACGGTGCTGGTTAGCCTGACTAACAAAACAAACCGATACAACATAGGGAAGGATTAAAAATTAAACGAAAAGACGACTTCCCATATGAGAGTTTCTCACTAAATCGGGCTGAGTAATTAGTGGCGGCGGTGTTAGCATGAAGGCTAGCGTTACAGGGCAGGGCTTCACTGACTAGCGAGCGACCTTCAGTTCTGGACAAAAGAAGGGAAATTATTTAGTAAAAACCACTCAATGTTTGGTTTATTAACAGCTTAAAGGCCACCCTTCTCTTCTTTGTGTGTTCGTGTGTGTCGGTGTGTTTTATAAAGTTTGCCACAGAAGCCTAATGCCCTTTGTTTAGCTAGCATGCTAAGCCGTATCCAGGTTAGCTTAGCATGTATAAAAGATCACCGCTCGAGCTCGGGTGTTGTTCTGGACCTTTGTAGAGCTGCGCGACCGCCGTGGCGGAGTTCTGGAAGAGATGCCAGAGCTTCTGCCGGCTCTGCTCGGGCTCCTCCTCGCTCGGCTCGTCCTGCTCGGCCTCAGCCAGGCACTGCCGCTCCCATTTGGAGAACCAGTGCTCGGGGCCGTGCTCCTGAATCTCCGCTTCGCCCTCCTCCTTCTTGTCCTCCATATTCGCTATTCCCAGGATATATATTTTGCTTTTAATAAGATATATATATATATGTTAGCTAATATTGTAATATTGAGTCCCGTATCAACAGCCGTGAGCTGTTTCCTCGCCGCCCCGCTCTCAGACCCGCGGCTGCATGGCGCATCGAGTCCACCGGCTGACAAAACAAAACGGCGAGACCAGCTCTCTCATGAAAACAAGTTACACTTTAGGCTCCGCCCCGCCCTGTCTCAACACGCACTGATTCGCCGAGAGTCAAACCCAGGCGGGGTTTAATCAACCAGGGCAAAATCTAGGCTCCGCCCTTATCACGGTACCGTTATGATCTCGAAACTCGCCCACATTCGGATGTAGGCGTGGCTTAGCAGCAACACGCGCGTGAATCCCGCCTACTGAACCCAGATTCTACTCTCATTCGCTAAACTGTCTCTTGTGGGCGGGGCTTAATGTGATGAAAACAAGCTGCATTCTCCCCCCCCCCTTCTTTATTAATAGCAAAAATGACAGTTACAATATTGAAAGATTAAAAGTATAACACAAATACAAGATTCAGGTATAAAATTATACATAAAGAATTATACAGTTATTTATTCAAAGTTAACAGATAAAAAAATTAATAAAAGATACACAGTATAAGAAAACTTAATAAAGAATATGTTGTTGTTAGTCTTTCAGGTGCATCCTGCATGAGGGCTCGCCACAGTGGACCATCTGATCCACACAACAACTTGGCACAGGCAGGTTTTTATACCAGATGCCCGTTCTGATCCACGCCTAACATTTTATTTGGGTTTGGGACTGGCACTTCATCCAGTGGCTGGGATTTGTGCACTGGGTGGGAATCAAACCCAGGGTCTTCCACATGGCAAGCATGAAACCTACCACTGAGCCACTAATGCCCCTAACAACAAATATGTAAATAAATAATAACGAAAGAGATACAGCACCATGGCATAGTGGTTAGCGCTGTTGCCTCACACCTCCAGGGTATGGGTTCAATTCCTGTCTCAGGTCTGTGTGCATGTTCTCCGTGAGCTTGGTGGTTTTCTTTAGGGTGCTCCAGTTTCCCACAGTCCAAAGACATGTAGATCAGACTAATTGGCATTCCAAAATTGAATTAGCTGTGTGTGTGTGTGTGTGTGTGTGTGTGTGTGTGTGTGTGTGTGTGCCCAGCGATGGATTGGCACCCCATCTAGCGTGTACCTCACCTCGTGCCCTAAGTCTCCTGGGATAGGCTCCAGGCCCCACACAACCCTGTATACAGTGAATGAGTGAGAATAAACCAAGGGAAAAGAGAAAAAAAAAACTGAAGAAAATAAATGAACTAAATGGGGGGGAGTTGCGATCTGTGTTTCACTGATTAAATTATAACATTGAGACCATAACAGAGAGGATTTGTGGTCTCCTATTAGATTTAACGAGTGTAAACAATTTGTCTTATTTCAATGATTTGTTTGTACTATGGTGGAAAAAGATAATTATACGCTTTAATATGAAATTATAAAAGTATTAATGAATAATAATGAATAAAAATAATAATGGTTGAAGAATTATTATTGACCTGTTTAGTGAAACCAAAGACTTTTGAAAATTCTTAATTGAAAACAAAGTGTCACAAAAACAAATCACAAGTCCTCACAACATGAATACCATATGAATACCTGACACTTTTGTCCTTTAAGTTTTTTTTTTTTTTAATCAAAATCCCGCGTTCATGACTCATTGTCTTCAATACTAATATAAATAAAGGATGCAAAATGTTTCCTTTTAATCACGAGATTAAGATTAGGACTAGGCTTAGGTGCAGCTTGGCG
The DNA here is from genome assembly GCA_013621035.1 of Clarias magur. Classification (NCBI taxonomy): domain Eukaryota; kingdom Metazoa; phylum Chordata; class Actinopteri; order Siluriformes; family Clariidae; genus Clarias; species Clarias magur. The sequence goes on from QNUK01000588.1 coordinate 326,454, forward strand.
TCAACAGAATCAATAGAAGGTCTTCACAAGGGCAAAAAAAGAATAAAATAAACATTAATCTAAAGTCTAATGATAGGATTGATTTTTTTTTTTAATGGAATGATCAGGTTAGAAAGTACAGATACTTGACAATCGATCAGTGTGTCCGTATCGACAAACACAAATCATTCATCTTCGTCATGAGGAAGTGCTCGATCCTGGTCAGGGTCACGGCGGATCCGGCAGGAGCGAGGTGGGATGGTGTGAGATTTACTGTCACTGTCAGGGGTAACGAGATCAGAGCTGCATCTGAGAGGCAGATAAGTGTACTCACACACAGTACGTACACATCCGAACCTCCCAGAATGCCGTGCGAGCACACACCAGGAACATTCATCATAATAAACTTAGCATACCTTCCTTTCTGCTCTCCACACACACAACCATCTACTGTACGTCTGTTGGATATTGCACTCACATGCTTATTATTATTATTATTATTATTATTATTATTATTATTATTACACAGTCTCTTTATTTCTGCTGCACTCTTCTGGTTACTGGTTGGTCGATAGAGCTCTTTATACAGCAGTTACAGACTGGGGTTTTAAAATATCACATACACACACACATTTAGTGCAGCGTGGTGGGCACAAACGTGCTTTGAAATATAAGGGACGTTCAAGTCAAAGCGGGACTTTTACCAATCCGCAGAGTAAACACTCCTTTTATTTCTCTATATAATCCCCTGATACACTAATGCACTTATCCCAGTGTCTCACTAGTGCTTGGACACCATCAAGGTAGAAAGTTTTCATGATCGAGTCTCATCACCGTACTGTGACCGTTGATCACATTTACTTCTTGATTCACCAGAAATTTCATGTTGAATTTCATTTGACTCGAACGCCCATGGTGTAAATGTCTGCGTATCGCCTAGAGGATGTTTGAATAAGAGGCACGTGTCTCAGGAGAGCAGAGCGGTTTAGGTTATTATTCTGTAAAAAAAAAAAAAAAAAAAACTGAAAGAGGAAAACAATCAGGAGTAAACAATCACTCGTTTCTCAACAGGAGGGTTCAGTTTCCGTTGACTACAGAACGACAAGCTAGTCAAATCTAGTTAATTCACTTAATTAAATATGTTTATGACTAAAATTTCAATGTTAGAATCTATTTTTATTCGCCAAGTGTAATGATATTTGACACACATGAGGAATCTGATTCCTTTTACACCTTCATCCTGAGTCCCGGTTTGACTTGAACGCTCCTTTGTAGAATAATATTATTATCCATAAGATAATGATAGTGCAATTTTATATATATATATATATATATATATATATATATATATATATATATATATATATATATATATAAAACTGCTGTGCTATAAGGGGAACAATACACTATGGAACATGATGTTATTGGAAAATAATAATAATAAAAAATGATAATAATCTTCAGCCCTCATGACGCCGCCCTGAGTGAACCCCTGCTGCTCTCTCTCTCAGTCGTATCACAGCGTTCGGCCTTTATCACCTCCTGCATGAGGTGCCGCACACACCTACGCACACCTACACACACACACACACACACACACACACACACACACACACACACACACACACCTACACACACCTCTAGCCTTAGAAGGACTTTGACTAGTTCACATGACGTTCATAGGACTGTCTGAACTGTAACTCACTCACTCGGATCAAACTGTCTTGACTTTCATCTTTCTCTCTACGTCTCCTCTACACGGTTTGTTTTGGTTTTGTTTTTGTTGTTCCCGTGTCATGGATCCGTTCCCTCTGCGAGAGCGTGATGGTGATAAAGTAAGTGTGAGCGTCCCGGGTCCGACTCTGACCTTCCAGAACATCTCGTACGCTGTGAGAGAGAGCCGAGGGCCGTGCGGCAGGAGAGCGGCCGAGAGAGAGATCCTGAAAGACGTCAGGTCAGTGAGGCTTACAGAACACCAAGCTTACAGGATGACTTGTTTATTTATTTATTTATTTATTTATCTATTTATCTATCATCAGTGGTTTGTGCCAGAACAACTTTAAACAGTCTTACTGGGTACGTCAGTAAGTCCTGTATGTCCATGTCTCTGTATAAACTGTTCTGGAAATCACAAACACACGACCCCAGTGTCTGTGTGCTGAGGATCTCCATCTGTGTTAAAGTAAGTGGAATCTCCCAGGCTCTGTAATAAAGTCCGGCGTGCTGAGGGGACGTCCCAGCTCCGTCGCAGAATCACACGCCTTCATGAAAGACTTTCTGCAGCAGCTGTTATCAGGAGAAAAAGTCGTCTAGTTTATTCACTCACGTTAGATAGAAAAGCTTCCCAGAGCGGGAATCGAGATCCACACGGCTCGTAGTGATGAACTCCAGAGAGAGAGAAATCTCCACCACACTCATTTCCATTTCCAGGTCATATCCGAAGTCAAATCGAATATTTACTGTATAAAACACATTTAAACACAACACAGTCGATACCAAAACAGCAGCGGACGCCGTGAACAGACTGATGGATAAACCTAAATAAAATAAATCCAAATAATAAACAAAACAAGGAAACAATAAACACAATAATAAATCGACCTTCAGTGCATTAAAATAATAAAGCAATAAAACAATAAACCGGATCCGACTATGTGCACACACACACACACACACACACACACACACACACACACACACACACACACACACACACACACACACACACACACACACACACACACACACACGGATAAACACACACACTGAAACACACACAGGCACACAGACAGACACACACACACAGACAGACACACACACAGACACACACACACAGACACACACACACAGACACACACACACAGACACACACACACACACACACACACACACACACACACACACACACACACACACACACACAGACACACACACAGACACAGACACACACACACAGACACACACACACAGACACACACACACAGACACACACCCACAGACACACACACACAGACACACACACACAGACACACACACACAGACACACACACACAGACACACACACACAGACACACACACACAGACACACACAGACACACACACACACACACAGACACACACACACAGACACACAGACACAGATGCACGTTATTGAACTCTAACTGATGCAGTGAGGAGCTTCTCATTTCATACACACACACAAGTCAGAAGACACATCCTGTGTGGGCGTGGCAAAGATGTTCCTCTGTTTCAGAAGAGTCAGATTATTGTCCTGCATCAAGCAAAGCAAACAACTAAGGAGATTACTGAAACTAATAATAAAATCAGGTTCATAACTGTGAAACACCTTATTAAACACATATGCTCAGTTCAGCCTTTTTTTGTCACTGTACATTATCGCAGTGAAAAACGACACCACAGCTGTATGAATATTTATATACAGTATATATATATATATGAAATTTTAGAGTGTATGACTTTTTTTTTTTTGGGCCAGGCCGTGGGCTCAAATGATAAAATCTAAATCTAATTAAGCATAATTTACTGTATATGGTTATGTAAATTTAGTGTACATAATGTAATGCATAAATGTATTCTTACTTATCCAGGAAAGTGAGGTGTCAGGGTTGTCAGGAGCACGCCGCGGTCTTGTTCAATGTGAGCCGTCGTATCCAGTCAGGTATTAAATCACACAGGCTAGTTTTACAGTCTGGCCAGTAGAGGGCAGTAGGTGAAACGTCTCGAGCCTTTAATTTCAACAGAAATCCTTTGATAAATATATCGTTATCTTCCTGATCCTTCAACAGAACTGAGACACTTTTATTCTTACACGTTGTTTTAAAACACTTTAATTAATATGATCCAAGTTTATTAGTCCTGTTGTGATAGAAAAACATGGACCTTCTGCATGAACGTCGAACTGAGGCTGAGGGCTCCCTCGTTACTTTCACGTCTCAAAATTCTCATTTAAATATTCGACAAATATGATTTCAAGAGTGAAGTAAAATTCACTGTTCATCGAGGTGTTTTGGCTGAAAGTCAAAGATGTCTGTTCTTACAGTCCTGTATAACTAATACATTCATGTTATTTTAGTGGCATCATGAGAACAGGACTGAACGCCATCATGGGTGCGACAGGAAGCGGCAAAACCTCGTAAGCTTCACAATCTCTTCAAACTCCATTTATGATAAAGATTTCAAAGCAAATGTTGATCAAATTTATTATAAAACATATTATATATTGTGTGCTAATAATATCTATTGTACTCCATATAAACAATATTGCCAGAAACACATCTCTATAAAACCCCCTTTTTTTTTTCTCAGGCACTTTTATTTGTCAAGTCCCACTCTCTGTAATGTAACATTTACAGAACTGTGCATAAATATTCACCCCCCCCCGCTCTGAACTGTTCCTTCCACATTTGTAGACCAAAACCCAGAAAATAAAACCAATTGAATTTTATAAATCTAAATAACAATAATCCATAATAATTAAGTCAAGGGGATGGAGGTCATGTGACCTCAGTATGAAAACCCAAAGTTTATAACAAACAGCATCATGAAGCCCCAGGAGCGATCAGAATAAAGCTCTGGTTCCATATCAGGTTTATACAGATAAAACAATATCTCAAAAGTTATATAAAGCCATTTAAAAATGTAAACTTTTCTCTTTAACATTAAAAAAAAAAGGAACGAATATGGAAAAGACAAAAAAGTCAGTCATTAAAAATCAATAGCCAGGTAAAGAGGATACGCTGAACATGATGCTACCACCACCGTGCTTCACAGCATTAAAAGTGTGTTACACAATGCCAACATAATTATGCAATCACAACTCTGCAAATACAAAGCAGCTGAAAAATACACATAATATTATAGGGTTTTTTTTGGTATTTAATTAAAAAGTGAAACTCTCATATATATTCTAGATTCATTGAACATAATGTATTCTAAACTCAAGTCTTTTTGTACGATTTTCTGTCTTAGCATATTCATGAAAAGTAGACTGGAAGGGAAAAAGTGCACTGCTTTAAGAAAAGCTGTAGAAATCTCCTCCACATTGCGAGAGCTTCAGGAGGAGATGGAGTGAGTGAGGCTGGAGTAAGAGCCTCCTGATGTGAAGCTCTGCCAAGGTCTGAGACTCAAGCCGGTCCTGAAGCAGAGACAAAGTCAGAAGCGTCTTGTCTGGGCTAAAGAGAAAAGACCTGGACATTTGCTCAGTGGTTCAAAGTCCTCATATAGATGAAAGTAAATTTAGCATTAAGTCTGGAACTGAAGCTCAACAGAACAAAGAGTCCACGCTGCTTAAAGTCTCTGTCTGCTGGAGTTGGTCCATTGTGTTTTATTAACCATATCATACTGTTTACTTCTAATAATACAGAATGTGGAAATACATATTCATAACAGTGTCATTTATAATACAGCGATTAAGCCAAACATGTAGAACTGATATTATTCATTCATTTTACTGTATGTTTAGTAAAACGTCTTTTTAACAAAAACACAACATAAGGGTTAAATGGTTAAATACATCTGTGTGTGTGTGTGTGTGTGTGTGTGTGTGTGTGTGTGTGTGTGTGTGTGTGTGTGCAGACTTTTGGATGTGATCGCTGGAAGAAAGGATCCTCGTGGTTTACGGTCGGGTCGGGTCTTGCTCGATAACAAGCTCGTCACTTCTGACCTGCGTCTCATCTCAGCGTACGTCGTCCAGGTGAGCGAGGTCTCATTAATAATTATACATTTAGATGATGATTGCGGGAAGTGTGTGAGATTAAAGGTGCGATGTGTCCCTCCACGAGATTTTAGAAACCTGCTTTATGAAGAACGAAGAAGACGTTGGAAGGTAGAAGTTAAAGTGTGGAATGTTCTTACGGATAACATGTTTATATGTTTATAGTTCAATTTAATTTTAAAAAATGATCAAAGTCAGATTAGGGTTAGGTTTACATTTTGCAAACGTTCTCAGTATTATAATAACGATAGGTGGAAATCATTTCTAGAAGTAGCGGCGATGTTAGCAGGAACGCTGAATTAAAGTCCCAGAATGCACTGCGGCTGTAGAGTTAGCGGTGTAGAAGATGAGACGCAGGATGACGCTTTTATACTGGTATTAGCGTTAGAGTTCAAGAATTGTGTTCAGATCTCACACTAAAGCGCCGCTGCATGATGAAGCAAGAGGATTATGGGTAAAGAAGCAAACTGATAACCAAAGAGAGGAATGTTGATATTGAAATCTCCTGGTGTCTGATGTCAGGACGACATTCTGATGGGAACGCTGTCCGTCCAAGAGAACCTCATGTTCTCCGCGCACCTGCGCTTGCCGCGCCATCAGCACTCCACCGCCGACAAACAAAGGAAAGTGGCGAGCGTTATCCGCGAGCTGGGCCTGGAGGACTGCACGGACACCAAGGTGTAAAATCCCCCCCTGGACTTCTTCATGGTTTGAGTTTATGGTGTTTCTGTAGTTTTAGCATCGGGTGCACGTTGTCCCTCTGGTTATTAGATCGGCACTGAGTTTCTGAGGGGCGTGTCTGGTGGAGAGAGGAAGCGCTGTAGCATAGGGATGGAGCTCGTCACTTCTCCGTCGCTCCTCTTCCTGGACGAGCCGACGACCGGACTCGACTCCAACACGGCCAACAGCATCATGGCTCTGCTGCACAGGTACCACAACATCAGGCGGCCATGAACGTCTGCGACCTGGACCGGAAGACATACGAGCGTGTTTCATTATTTCCACAGACTGTCCCGTAGCGGCAAGACGATTATCTTCTCCATCCACCAGCCGCGTTACTCCATCTTCAGACTGTTCGACCACCTGACCCTGCTCCACAAAGGACAGTGCGTCTACGCCGCGGCTGCTAACCGCGCCATTCAGTACTTTAATGACCTGGGTGAGAGTCAACACACTGTCGCCTTTAATTAATACAAAGTATTATTTATTGATTTGTTTGTTTGTTTGTTCGTTTGTTTTTATTAAACAGGCTATGAGTGCGAGGCTTTCAACAATCCTGCAGATTTCTTCCTGGACGTCACAAATGGAGAAGCGTCTCCTTCAGTTCCAACAGGTCGAATATTACAGTAGATCTAAAGCAGCAAAAAATCATTCGTTCATTCATTCATCTGTAAAACTGTAAACCAAAAAATAAAGCGTAAAAATATTGTACAATGGCGATCACTGCCCCTGAGAGTCTCATCACCGGACTGTGACTGAGGTCTCCTGTACATGTCAATCATCTGTTTTGACGCCTTCATTCACCAGAAATTTCAGAATTAAATCTAGTTAATTCACTAATTAACTATTTTTATAACTAAAATGAGAGAATCACAGATGAGAAATGGAAAAAGTCGATCAAATAAAGATGAAGTTTTGTCTTAAAATGACTCCGGCGTGTTAAAATTCACTTCTACCACGTCAGCGCTGTTATTTCAGCCAAAGTGAAAATCTGAACTAATCCCAGTCAAAATATTCACTTTATCTTTTCTCATTAATATCTATTGCTGCAGGTGTTTGTTTACATTGAGACAGTAGCGCATTAGTAGATTATTTTACAGTAGATGATTAAATCCCACACGTAACTGTTCATAACATCACTTTTACTCCACATTTAGATTCACTGATGGTGCAGATTAAACTTCAGACTGAGATCTAAGTGCTGCAATAATGTGAAGAGGAAACGATGTCTAGACGAGCGTCTGGAAGGTTAACTAGTTGATTTAACTAGAAACTAGCTGAGAGATTATATAGTGATGTGCAGAACTCGCTCTTCTACAGCACACAGCGTATCATTTATTTCTTTGTAAATAACAACAGAAGTAACTACAGAAGGAATAAGGAATATAATTCATCTAAGCAGAAGAATAAGACTGGGCTGTATCTCTGTCTGCGTGGTACAGATGCTGTGTTCTCTACCGCACGCCTGGGGAATGTTTCAGTCCACTACTGTGTACAAGTTCTATTGTACTGTAGAAAGAGGTTACAGATCACTTCTGGACCTTCTGCTCTGTGTGTGTGTGTGTGTGTGTGTGTGTGTGTGTGTGTGTGTGTGTGTGTGTGTGTGTGTGTGTGCGTTTGTGTGTGTGTGTGTGTTCTTATAGATAAATCCCTGGCACAGGTTTATAGAGACTCTCGGGAATGTGCTGAGCTCACAGAGGAGCTGAAGCAAATCACAGTCCCGTCTGATTGTGTAATCACAGGAGCGACACCATCATCACCGTCTTACGTAACACCGTTCTTCTATCAGGTGTGTGTGTGTGTCTGTGTGTGTGTGTGTGTGTGTGTGTGTGTTTTGTAACAGGAGAATCATTGTGAATCATTAACTAATCCTTTCCTCTATCTGAAATGACCACATGTTGAACCGGAGTTATCAAAACACCCGAGGTGTGTCTGAGGTTATGAATCCATAAAAGAATTCTCCTGTGTGTGTGTGTGTGTGTGTGTGTGTGTGTGTGTGTGTGTGTGTGTGTGTGTGTGTGTGTGTTAAACAGTTAAACATCGTGTCTCAGAGAACGGCGCTGAACCTGTTGAGGAATCCGCAGACCTCCTATGCACAGTTGGCTCTGAACGTCCTGTTCGGAGTGATGGTGGGACTCATTTACTTCCAGATGCCTCACACGCTACCTGAAGCTCTGCAGAACAGGTACACGCCCAGCTTGCTGTCCATCTGTCCATCTGTCAATCCTTCATGTGAAAATATAAGAACACCCTATTAAATATGAATTTCTTTATTAGGAAATGTGAACATATTGGTTTCTGATGCTTAACATGCTCAAAAACTTGGCAGACAGGTTGGAACATGCTGCCATTAGGATGCCTGAGAGTCTGGGCACAGGGCGTGGCACGGGCCCCTGAGGGGCCCCCACACGAGATTTTTGCTTACACATATGCACACGAAACTCTGTACACATTTAGAGCTCATTGAGCTGAACAACTTTCGCACTGCATGTCCTGGGCTCAAGTCAACAGCAAGTCAGTTACTTTGTGTCGTTTGCAAAACGCACCCGATGGATTTTGATATACTCCTCCTAGGGGATTTATACGATCACCACCAAACCGGGCCGATGTGATCTAAAGACATTGAGGACGCAAAATTGCGGAGGGATTTTTGATACCTCAAGCGAGTCAGCTGTGATAATGTCTTAAACTTATGACAAAAAAAAGTGATTAATAACTTCCTGAGTGACATCACATTGAGTGACATCATAGTGTGATACTTTTTTCCAGCACCTGAGGCTTTTTGGAAGTTTTAACTGTCAGGGATAACCCCTAGAGGGCACCAGGCGCCCTGAGATTTTGTGTTTGTAGTTTTCTTAAGTTTCGTTTTGTTCCTTCATTTACCAGTTTACATCTCCGTGACGTGGGCGCTCACCTGAACCGAGTTGGTTATTAGTTTCATTGTAAATAGCTTGTGTTTGTTCTGTTACGTGTCTTGCAACTGTTAATTTAACCCTGTTAACTGTGGTTCGAGTTTAGTTCGTGTTTTCCTTGTCTTGATTCGTGTTTTGGTTTGGTTTGGTTTACATAAAGTTACTTGTTTGTTTTGCTTTCTTTCTTTATCTTTGAATAACAACATCATTCTCTCACAACAACGAGACCTCTGCGTTTATGCCTCGCCAAAAGAAACGTGACATTAACTTAAAATTCCCTGATTCTAAAATGAGTGTATGTCATAATGCTATTGCTATATGCTTACACCTGATGTGACACTCTGGTAGGTAAATCTAACTATTTTATGTATGAATAAGTACATGAGTGGGTTCCTAATTTTTTTAGGACAAAAGAATACAAATGAATACAAGATCAGAAATCAATGTTTTATTTCCTAATAAAAAAATGGACATTTAATGGGGTGTCCTAATTTTTTCACATAACTGTAGATGGATAGAATTATCTTCCTATTGAGTAACACTAATACAGAAGGCACAGGTAGAATTTTTCAGCTCTCGATTCTGATTTGTCGGGAGACTTTTAAATGTAACTATAATTGGATACAAAGTATCTTATGTTGTTTTTTTTTTTATAAATACAATGTAACACTCTAATAGTTTGGCGACTCGACCGTGGAGTGCAGTAAGAGGAATAAAACGGCTCCGGGCTTCACACCGCGTCACATCAAAGCATCCTGTCGGTGATTAGTTTCTGATAATCGCACACCACCAAGAGTGTTTATTCCTCACACGCGTCAGCTTGTATGTGTAAATATGTTGTTACGTAAAATGATGATGATGATGATGATGATGATGATGAACACACAGGCATCAGGAATGACGTAAGAATGTTCAGCAGTTTAGTATAAGTAGTGTGTGTGTGTGTGTGTGTGTGTGTTTAGGACCGGAGCGTTCTTCTTCCTGATCATTAACATGGTGTTTGGGAACCTGTCGGCGGTGGAGCTCTTCATTAACGAGAGAGCGCTGTTCGTGTGAGTGTGTGTGTGTGTGTGTGGGGGGGTATTTTGTTCAATTAGTTCCATGGACGTGTTGTGTATGTGTGTGTGTGTGTGTGTATGTGTGTGTTTGTGGGGTTTCCACAGGCATGAGAACTCGAGCGGTTATTACCGAACCTCCGTGTACTTCCTGTCTAAAGTGTTTGTGGATTTAATCCCGAACCGCATCGTCCCCATCTTAGTGTTCTCCTCCATCGCGTATTACATGATGGGTGAGTTAAAGACACCTAATCGTTCCCTCTCATACCATTTATTTATGTATTTTATGGAATATTAGTGTGTGTGTGTGTGTGTGTGTGTGTGTGTGTGTGTGTGTGTTGAGGGATGAAGCCAGCGTTCCTGGCGTTCCTGTGTTTCTCCCTCACCCTGTCTCTGGTCAGTCTGGCGTCTGTGAGTCTGGCGTTCCTGGTCAGCGCCAGCGTGAGCTCCTTCGCCATGGCCAACGTTCTCATCGCTCTGCCCTTCGTCTTCATGATGGTTGTTTCATTTTCACACAGCTTTAATTAGCTTTTATGTTCTAATATATTGTATCATGTAATATTTATTATAACACGAAGCCCCTCCCCCACGCCAGGTATTCGGCGGCTTCCTGGTGAACCTGAACTCCATGCTGAGCTGGCTGTCCTGGCTCCAGTGGATCAGCATCTTCAGATACGGACTGGACGTAAGGAGTAAAGAGAGATGAGATGAGATCAGATCATTTGTCAGACGCTTTCGTACACAAATCCTGTAATTAAGGGAAAGTGACGAGAAACCACGGGGTAGAATAAGTAGACTTACTTTTGCACTTGAGTAAAAATCTCTTCAAATTTACTTAGTTATCAAAAGTATTAGGCTTGTATCTTCTCTCTCGCTCGCTCTGATGTTCCGTTTTCATTGCTGTCTGCAACCATCTCCACTTCTGATTTCAAATTTAAAATTAAGACAAATTCGGCCTAATTGTCAGCAGGTGGCGACATTCCTGCTTCAAATACGAATCCACCACTGTGGATACGTAGCGCAATGCCGCGTAATAATGTAGTGACGTAGAAAGTACAGATATTTGCTGGAGAATGTAGTGGAGTAAAAGTTAAGTTAAAAAAAAAAAAAAAAAAAAAAAAACGCTCTTATCCACGAGTAAAACTACTCAAGTTTTTTTTTATTTATTTATTATTTATTTATTTATTTAAATTATTTGTATACTGCTTTTAACAATTGCCATTGTCGCAGAGCAGCTTTACACAATCAAAAGAATTAAGTTGGATATCAAGTGAAGTACAGATAAGTGAAATACGTACTTAAGTACAGTAAAGAAGCTTCTAAACTGTGAATGTTTACCAAAGTTTAAATATGAATCATAAATCTGGGTGGAATTTAAGATTCTCATCGGTTTTTTTTGGGGGGGGGGGAAGGAGTCTCCAGGGTCAGAGCTGTAACACCACGTTTTATCATCATCATCATCATCATCATCATTTCTTTAATCCATACAGTTCTATCAGTTCAGTGTTACGCCGTATTGTGAGTGTATTTTGTGATTCCAGGCCGTAACCATCAACGAAATGACCGGACAGGTGTTTTACAATAACATGTCCAGGTATGTCCTCTTATTAATATCACATTGCTAGGAATCCTAAATCACATGGCCTGAGACGTGCTAGTTTTTTGTTGTTGTTGTTTTGGCTCATGATGCAGGTATTAGAGAGGGGAATAAAAATGACTCACTCCCTTTTTTAAATTCATTTTGCTCTGTGCACCAACAAGCTGTGCCCGAAACACAACACTACACCGACCTGCTGCACCACTCTCCTCTCACAGTGGGGCGCTGTCCGCCCTCTTCCACATACACACAAGCGCACACAGACACCTCTGAATGGTTAACATAAGATTGAAACTGAGTCTCCTGCGTGCTTCGTTTGCTGAAGTCTGACAGGAGAGATGTACCTGAAGTCTCAGAGACTCGACTACAGCGCCTGGGGGTTCTGGCAGAATCACGCGGCGCTGTTGGGCATCACGGCGGTGTGTATGACGCTCGCCTACGTGCAGCTCCTCAGGATCAACCGCTGGAAGTGAGCGAGCGCCGCCAGGGGGAGGAGAGATACAAGCTTCCACCGGACGAGAGGCATGATCGTGAATCATCATCATCATCATCATCATCATCATCATCATCATTTTACTTCAGTTCTGTTGAAGTTTCCGACGAGGAGCAGCGAGAAGACATCGTGGAACGACACGCTGAGTTTATGAAAGTCAGTTTACCTTTAATGAGCGTCTGAGTCATAATTTATTGTTGTTAATAAAACAGGTATTACCTTCTTCTTTTAATTTCTTTATTAACTTTTTATAATCACTATTACATAATTATAGAATTCTTCAAAATGATTATTTTATTATTTATCTCAAGTTATTCTATTTAATAGAAATAGTGTGTGATTCTCTTTTAATGCGTTATTAGTTTATTTTTTACTGTTTTCACTGTAAAACATTAAGTTTATTCATTTGTTTTTGTTAAAAAAAATTTTTAATGAACTCCAATCAATAAAATACAATCATAACTAAAAGTAAAAAGAGAAAAGCTCCTTGCAACTATGATAAAAAATAAAGTAGCTTATTTAAACCCTTTAAATAAATAAATATATATATATATATATATATATATATATATATATATATATATAGAGAGAGAGAGAGAGAGAGAGAGAGAGAGAGAGAGAGAATTTGTGAGTCTGTGATTAATCACAATTTTAGAATATTCTGATTTACTTGTATTAGAAACGTATTTGATGTTGGACTAAAGAAACGCAGGACAAACTGGGGAGAGGAAACAGATTATACAGTTTTATAATACCTCAAACACTAACATTTAACAAACAAATGTTAAACTGAAATCAATCGAGTGGGACCGGCACCGTATGGGGTGTGGCAACCCACCGATGGGCGGGGCTCGAACCCACGACTCCCACATCTTACATTTAATGCATTATTATAAGAATAGTTCATCTTGAAGGACACTCGAGGACACGACTTTGGTTTTATTCAAACTTCCATCTAGAAGCTTTTTATAATGAAGTTTATCATTTATATATATATATAATTTTATTTCATTTAAACATAGCTGTCTTATATTGAGGAATTGATTCTCCTAATGTT
>QNUK01000588.1:345000-387272 GCA_013621035.1 Clarias magur
TACAAGTGCTGTGACACCGCCACCTGCTGGGCTGGAGTGTGGAGCAGGCGACTGAAAGAATGAAAACGTTTAGCGTGTGTAATTTAAACAATAAACAAGGCAAGATACACAGTAGTTTTTATTACTTGTAAGACCTCCAGCCAATCGTCTACCTGTGAGGCACAGTTTTTTTTTTTTATATTTCCAAAGTATCCAATAAGTAAATTAATAATAATAATAATAATAATAATAATAATGAGTCTTAATAATGAGGTTTAAAACTATAATAACGCTGCTCACGCTTCCACATCACCTTTTACGCTTAAACTGCTTTTGGGTGTGTCCAGGGGCAGAGATTGTAGGATTCATCTTTAAAATGTAGGCCACGCCCACTTCATGTCTTAATCCATATACTGGCGGTTAGTGAGACAGTGGTGTTACACTGCTACGGGCCATGATGGATCATTTCTATTTTTACAAACAGTGATGATGTGACTTTTATTTTTAGACATGTGGATGACAAAAAGTTTTTTCCTCGCTAGTTACCATCGCAGAAATATTGTATTGCGTAATTCGACTTGTTTTTTTCAGTGTGTTTGTGTGCTTTTTTTAAATTAGATTAAATCTACACTAATGTGGTTGTTTTGTGCTTCATATTCACATTACGAATCATATTTATAGCGTCTACAAATGTATATTAATGTCTGAAATAGTTCACATGACAACACGGCAGAAGGCTGTAACCGTATGTCCACGCTAGCAGGAGACGATAGTAGCAGCTAGTATAGACCTACACACCTACGTCTAAAAGTAAACTTGCCCTAAAGAAATTTAAACACACATTATTTTTCTTGCACGTTTCTTGCACTAGCTGTTTTCTTAGATTAAATTAGCGAAGCAAGCTAACTGTATTAGCTACATACAATCACCAAGGGTGCCAACACTATCTTTCCTCATTCTTTCCCAGCTTTATTTTATTCCGAGTAAATTCTCTGTTCACATTTTAAAAGATCTCAAACTGTGTAGTTTTTCTATTTTTGAGCATTAAGCTGTAAACTGCGAATAGGAACTAAACATGGATGCGGAAAACAATCAGTCACCTGTGTCACGCTAGTGTGAACGTACGGTTAGTCACAGACAGGGGTGTGTGTGTGTGTGTGTGTGTGTGTGTGTTAGTACTCCCACAGCGTAGCGTTAGCGATGCCCTGTGCATTAGCCTTTAACACCCCAGCATGGTCTCCCTTCAGATAAAGACCCTGTTGTGTCTTAATGGCCACTCGGTTATAATCACAGAACTCGAACAGGAAGTAGACCGGAGTGTCGCTGCTGCTCACGACTACGCCATTGGACTCCACCGTCCAGTACTGCCCTGTGGAGTCTGAAAGAAAGTGAGAAAGTAAAAGAGTGTGAGTGGTTATTTGCTTTCAGTGCAGTAGCATCTCGGCATACGCGCGCCACAAATTTCCCCCTCAGAAATGAAACTTTGCAGGAAATTTTCCTCAGCATGCGAAGCATTTTCTGCATACAAGCAACTGAAACAAACCAAATGCCAGGAAGCTCAAAACTTGTTTGCATCAGTGGAAAGCCAAGTGAAGTGAGTTTTTTTTCTCTGGGTTTTTTGCATTTTGTGTAAGATTTAGTGAAGACGTAGCACCGCGGGTCCCAAGAATGTTATCAAGGACGGTAGCAGTTTGGGTTTTAAAGCCGCCGGTGCCGAGAGGAATCATAAATTAAGGTTAATTGAGGTTTAATGTCTATTATTTCATATTTTACTTAGATATTTTCATGTCTTTTATAAATGTCTTGATTGTTTTTATATGCAAAAATATGAATATAATGTTGGAAATTGGTAATATTGCTCATTATTTTTGGGTGGCTGCAACGGATTATCTTCATTTGCATTATTTCCTACGACACAATGCGTTTCACAATACAAAATTTCACCTCTGGAGCGGATTAAATTCCTATGCAGAGGTACCGCTGTACAGTTACTCAGCACTGAAGCTCTGCTAGCATGTGCTTTGTTTCGATTCTGCACCACCTTATCACTGGCTTGTTTTTTTTCCTTTTGTACTCATTATCCTACTTTGTGTGTACAGACTTAAATATGATAAACCTTAAAGCCAGATTCTCTTACATTAGCAGGTTAAACTTTACCTCGGAGACAGTACGCGTTGTTATTAAACTCCAGCTGGAAGACGTCGTAGGAAGAACGGTTGCAGTCCAGAGTTCCGGTGCCTTGCTTACGACATCCGATGAAGCCGTCTTCTCCACGCAGAACTATTAGTGGACGATTGATGAGCTTCAGAACGAACTCCTCTTGTTCACCTAAAAAGTCACCACGAACTACATCAGTCACCACCTGCTGTGTGCTAGCCGCGCTAACACAGTATGAATGCTGGGTTTCCTCTAAACATTCATCAAGAGCAAGGTTCAGTAGCTGAATGCAAACGTTTAACGTATGATCAACTACTCAGCTAGCTAAGAGAAATCTCCAGTAACCTCACTAGTAAACTTTAGCTAACATGGTAGTTAACTAATTACTATAGTCATGTGATTACTTTTATTTGATGATATCTTAAGTGACAATATTTCTTTGAAGAAACATCAAAGGATTTTTAGACAGCTTGTAATTTCTGCATGTAACAAAGTTAACTACTTTTTTAAATTATTTTTTAATGGGCGCCACCCATGATTCCTGGAAAAGTAAACAAATAAACTATAAAATCACCATGAATTTTTTTTTTCATTTGGGATTAAAACATATTGAAAAGAAGAATTAACTAACAGACGAGTGTTTAGATGTTTGTTAATAATGTCTGTTGTGCTCGTTAACTTCATAAACTTGTGAACCTTCTCAGTCCTCTGGGAAAGTAAAAGTAAAATAAGGTTAGTTACAGAAAGGATGGAGACAAAGTATCAAATGCTGCTGGGATTTTTTCTTACAATTTCTAATTTCTTTGAAAAAGAATTTCTGCTTTTTTTGCTGGAACTTTATAGAGAACGAGAATTCTTGCAAGCATTTGTCTGCATTTAACAAAGTGTATTAACACACACACACACACACACACACACACACAAACACATACGGATACACACACACCCACCTGCAGAGTCCACGGAGGCAGTCAGCTGACCATTCTTCTTGGCAGCTAAGTACTTGCCGTTACTGGCCTTGAGCGTGACCTTCGCTCCTTTCCACTCCAGCTCGAAGAAGCAGCTGGCTGATCTAAAACAGACGAACGCAGTGATTTGCATAATGTTATGTAAAGAATAAACCACTTTTGGGTTCTGCTGCTACAGGAAAATAATGGATCACATCATATAGAAAACAAGTGCTACATTGAGTGTATGTCATGTGTGTGAGAAATGATAACGTAAACATAGCCGCTGCAACAGGAAGTTAATCAGACGTATGCTAAATTATTCGTAAAAATAATTAACTTCTAGTTCCCTACTTTTCAGACGCGGTGCACTGGATCGCTCCGCTCGGGGTCAGACTCCAGTATTTCCCATTGCAGGCCCTGAAGGCAAAGCGCTTCGACTCCGGGTCCACCTCCATCTGGAAGACTTCCTGGTCCGACTCTGCGTCCTGATTGGCTGACAGATCGACGCCTGAAATCAGCACAATCCGATCAGTCAGGCGCAGGTCTGATCATGAGCTCTGAATTATCTACACTCTCTGACTCTCTGATTTTACAGTTTAACAGGTTGTTACGTTACAGTAACACCACATAAAACTGATGAGGGTGTGTGACTCCACGAAGTTCCAAAGACACAGACAGTGGGGCGAGACATGCATGCTTTGACGAGGATTGGACATGCAAAGCAATAGTACAGCACGACTAATAAAATAAATAATCTAATTTTAATCTAAAGGACTGATCTAGAAACTATATATATGCGAACTAACGTATTATTATAATTGTAAAAAGATTAATAGACCCATAATAATAATAATAATAATAATAATAATAATAATAATAATCATGCACATCAATAAGATCATGCACATAAATGTATGGATTTTTTTAAGGGATTTTCAAAACATCCATTCATTGCACATGCTTCTTGACTGGTTTTTGCCACAAAGAATTTTCTAAATTATATTAAAATATTCAGTTATTTATCCACTAAAAGATCATTTGGAGAGAAAACAGAGCCAAAAAATATATTTATTAATATTATTATTATTAAATATTACTGAATTATAGAGAGAGAGGGAGAAAATTAATTCATAATAATGTTTTCTTGTGAATTTCTTCTCCTTATAGAAAACCATTTTTAATGGACATTCCTGGGATTTTTAACACTAGCACATGTGAGGAATGTCTACATCATTTATGCTTTTTTCTTTTTCTTTTTTCAAATTCAGACTTTTTAGCTTATTACTTCTTATTACTACACCACTTTTCACTTTTCTCAATTATTTTGGCCAAAAATAATGACAATAAGAATAAGAATAGTGTTTATAAAGAATGATTTTTTTTACCTGAAACACTGACCACACATAAACTTCACTGGTGATTTAATGTAGAAGGCATGAATGTAATGTAGAACATTTTTTTAGGTACTGACCAGCCACATGAGAGAATGGCAGAAATCGGGATGATGGTGATGAAGTGATATGGAGGTGATATACTTCTTATCCTAAAATGATGACCGAGAGAGAGGGAGAGAGAGAGATGACGTTTATACAATTATATACTATTATCATAACGTTTAAAGAGAACTCTATGATGATGATGATGATGAAGGGCTAAGAGACTAAGAGAGCCTGGTCAATCCCTGGTTAGAGTTTAAACTCTCGAGTTCCATCATTTCGGGGTAAGACACTGAGACAGTCGCACCCTGGCGCATGGACACGTTCCTGTCGTTACTGGCGGTGAGCACCACCTGACCCCGGCTCCGCTCCAGCACCAGCGCCTCGTCCTTGCCCCCGCGGACGCTCTTCCCCGCCTTGAGCGCGCCGCTCGGACCGGAGGGCGCCAGGTATTTCCCGGCCGCGTCCCGGAACGCCACGGTGCGCGCGCCGAACTCCAGCGTGAAGCCGGTGTCGCCGCGCGGCTCGGCGAGCAGCGCGCCCGAGCCGGAGAGGAAGCGGCCGCCGGCGGTCTGCAGGTGGTAGCGGCGGTCCCGGTACACCAGCGTGAGCACGGAGCCCACGCCCCACGGCGCGTCACGGTCCGCCGCCAGCTCCGCGCGCCCGGCCTGCGGCTGCGCGTGCAGGTAGCGTTTGCGCGCGACGCTGTACAGGTTGACCTGCGGGTGCGTGGCCAGGTGCACGCACCACTTCTCCTCGGTCCCGCCGCACAGCACGCGGTCCTCGTTGCCGCCCAGGTAGCGCGCGTGAGCCTCGGAGCGCAGGGACCAGCGGCCGTCCGCGTGCGCCGTCACGCAGAAGCGGCAGTCCGGGGCGGGGCGCTCGCGCTCGGCCGTCACGTTGCCGTCCTTGTCGGCGGAGAGGTACCGGCCCAGGTGACTGCGCAGGAGGATCGAGCCCGAGTCTCCCGCCGGGTCCGCCGGCTCCAGGGTCCACACCTGCTTCTTGCGCATGGACGTGGCGCACGCGTTCACCTTAAAGCCGAACGCCTCCGCGGTCAGGTACTTATCCTCCGCGTTAATCAGGCCGAGCTGGACCGCCGCGCTCTCCCCCGAGCCTCCCCACGCCATGGTCTACGAAACGATGCTGGAGTCCGGGTGGGTGTGACCGTCTGCTGCGGGTCCGTGTGCGTGTGTGTGTGTGTGTGTAAGTGTGCTGGTGCGCGTGTCCGTCTGCTCGTATGCGTGTGTGTGTGTGTGTGTGTGAGAGAGAGAGATGCTCTACCCCCTCCTTTCTGCTGGATCATCTGTAGGCAACCATGAGCGCGCAGCATCTGGATGACGTCATCAGTTGCCAGGATAAGAGAAGTGCACACACCCGATTTTTCTTTCTTTCTTTTTTTTTTTGGAAAATAAAAAAAAAACCATCTATTTATTATTTAATTGTGTGCATCTGATAAAACACAGTTCTCTTGGATTCCTGTTGAATCAGATTGGTGTTGATTCAGTAATTCAGTAAGAGAACACTAGGGGGCGTGCTGCCTGGGCGTGGTGTGACGACCTGGGGCTACTCTTACCTGACGTCATTATAACAGCACATCCAGAAGGTGATTTAATTAAAAATAGCAGCTTGTCATGAAGGCGGGTTATTGGTCAGCACTGTCACTTTGCACCTCCAGGGTCCAGGTTCGATTCCCGTCAGTGTACATGGAGTTTACATGTTTCTCCCCGTGCTTGGTGTGTTTCCTCCAGGTACTCTGGTTTCCTCCCACAGATTAGGGTAACTGGTGTTCCAAATTTGCCCGTAGTGTGTGAGTGTGAGTGTGTACCCCGCCTTGTACCCTCAGTCTCATGGTATAGGCTCCAGGCCCACCACGACTCTGTATACAGTATAAAGCGGTATAGACGATGATAGAGAGAGTATGTGACATACTCATGTTACTGAGAAACCTCAAAGATGCATCACTGTCCTGCAGATGTCACTGAGAGAGTGTGTCAGATGTCAGAAGAGTGTGTAAAGTACTACTGACCTACTGTCAGAGCTGCTCTTATGGAGTTCAACAATCAGCATGGAGAACTCAAAATCTCTATGATCTCAAGTAACCAGTCTGAAGCTGACTTTATTAAAACAGCACATTCCCAAGGCATTTTATTCCTACTAGGAATAATATAATAATATAATAATAATTATATGTTATTGAGCATTTCAAAAATGCGCAAACATCACTGTCCTGCAGATGTCACTAGAGAGTGTGTCAGATGTCAGAAGTGTGTTAATACTCTTTTCATTCATCTAAATATATACAGGGAAGCCTGGACCCTATCCCAGGAGACTTTGGGCACGAGGTGGGGTACACCCTGGCCAGGGTGCCAATCTATCACTGGGTACACACACACACCCGCACACACACTACGGGCAATTTGAGAATGCCAAGTCGCCTAATCGGCATGTCTTTGGACTGTGGGAGGAAACCAGAGTATCCGGAGATAACCCACCAAGCACGGGGAGAACATGCAAACTCCACACACAGACACCCAAGGCAGGAATGGAATGGAATTGAACCCCTGAACCTGAAGGCGTTAGGCCACAGTGTTAACCACTACGCCGCCACGAGACCTCAACAGCAATGCAGTCTAAAGTAATGCAACATGTACTTTGGCATGACATGTGTTTATGAAGATAATCTGATAAACTACAACAAATCTGTACAAGACCCATAACAAACTAATTTATTATTTTGCATTAGTGATTAGATTTAAATACCTATAAATTCTTACAAACAATTAAACCCCTTTGTTAATTTTAACCTTAACCTACACAGCTCTCCTTACAAGAAATCAGTCTAACGCACATGCAGACACACCTGAAGCAGGTAAAGGATATCTCTGCAGCGCTCATACCGTCCACTGGATTCCTTTATCGGGGTTTATTCGTTGCCTGGAACTGGGACAGAATCAGAAAAGCTTCCTGTCTCCAGAGAGAGACCTAAAATTAAGATTTCTCACAGTGGCCTACTAAGTTCTCACATTTCTCACCCACAGGCCCTGAAAAGCAAAACAGGATAATAAGAGGATGGGGGGGTAATGTTGATATAAAGTATAATAGATATAATAGACTTTCCAAGTCAGTGTGTGCTGATAAATGAGACAGAGTGCTCAGATTTAAAATCGTTTATAGTTTAACCTCATTACAACGTCCATGTCCGTGTGACATCACTCGTTTCCCAACAGCCACGTCAGAGCAGACTTCAGGCAAAAGGCCTCATAGTGTTAAAAACCATATCTGAATAAATATACTGAGAGTTTAGAGAGTTTCGAGCTAAGCATGCAGTTGGTTAGCAGGTTTTAAATATTCCTCTACAGCTGCATGTATTTTACTTCATCTTTATACTTTATGTACAGTATACAGAGTTGCATTTAACTGTGGAAGACTGTAAGCCATGTACACGTACCATTAAACCGTTAATAAACTACCCGAGTGAGCTAGACTGGCTAGCCTGTTTAGCATATATGAGTATTTTATTTATATGTACTCTACTTTTCTATTGTGTGCTGGTAAATGCAAAGTATTTGTACAGTGTGTGCTGTACAATTCTAGGAAAACCACGGCACATTGCAAATCTACTCCTGTCCAGGTGTTGTGTAACCTTTACACTCTGTTTATACTACGGAGCTGCTGCATTCTTAAATCGGATTGGTCAAAGGTATTGAATCGTTTTTAAAACATCACAAGATGGCTTTGATGAGATGTTTTTGTTTGTTTGTTTGTTTGTTTTGCACTAGTTATTTACAGTAATAACAACGCGTTATTTCATGCAGCATCACTTGCTTTGTGTCTGTTCCTCACCCCTAACTACAGCCAGTTCATCTTCAAATGTGTTCTTGATGGAAATGATATCATTTTGTACAAACACAAGGAGTTTGCAGTGCTGAAGCCACATCCTTTTCATAAGGAATGCTATAGTGCATGATTTTAAATAAAATTTTAAATTTTAGTAGTCATGTACACAACCATACACACTAGGATTTGCGGTGAAAGGCAGCAAGAGGCAAATTACACTGGAAACAGAGTGTGAAATATAAAAATATACAAATATAGAGATACAATAAAACAGATATATATAGAATGCATATATAGAATGTACAATGTTAAAAGTGTAAAATGTATAAATTATACGGAATGTGCAAAATAGAAAGTGTGTGGCATTATTTCCCATTCTGCTTTCGAGTTAACCAAGCACCCCCCCCCTCCCCCTCCCCTCTCTCTCTCAGTAGTTTTGTTGTGCAAGCCTTTTCATTTGTAACCTCTCTCTGTGTGTGTGTGTGTGTGTGTGTGTGTATGTCTTTAAAAGGCAGTAATCCTTCCTCTTTGCCTTATTTAAACAATACTACAGATTTACCTGTGGACTGTTGAGAATGGAGCACTCCTATTGGCTGGGATGCCTGTGACTGCTCATACTGGACACACCCTAAAAACCCTGGCTGAGCTTCTGCCTTATTGGGGGATTGCAGTCACCTGTACAGTATCTGATAAGGAGAGGAGAGGTGGCCTAACTGACTTCCTGAATGTGCTGGGTTTTTTTCCTTTTCTGTGTCTAATGGTGTGCTGTTGCCTTATAAGGACATGACTATTCCCTAATCCCAGTACAGCCATGAAATATCATATAGGGCTGATACACAGAGAGTGGATTAACCTGGCATTGTGTGTTTTATAATAAAAAAATAGTATAATAAAAAAATAAAAAAAAACCGAGTGTATACTGTAAACAAGTTTATTTAAATAGGTGTACATGTATACCAAAGACATATATCAAACTAAAAACATGAATAAATCAATAAATAAAGAATAGTTGTTGTTGTTTTTTACTGAGTTTAGACAATGCATTTCCTTCTTTCCCACTTCCGCTTTCTATAATCACGTGACAGCGGCGGTGCCGCTCGCCTCGTCACGTGACTCACCGAGAGCTCGCCATAAAAGGACATCAGCTGAGCATGTTTTTTCTTCTTTTTTGTTAAAGAGACAGTACCCCTTTAAAGCAAAACGTGTTCCCATGGAGATGGGCGTCATTTAAAGTCACTTTCTTTGTCCTTAGTTCCTCTAAGATCTACAGAAAAGCAAAGGTTATGAAGCATTTTTAGTTTTTACTTGTTTTTGTGGAAAAACTTTCCAAACATGTTAGATTAGGCGGCATATAAGATAAGGCGGCAACAATGGCGTAGTGTTTAGCAAACCGGGCACACCGGTTTCCTCCTACAGTCCAAAAACATGCAGGTTAGGCTAAATGGCGTTCCCAAATTCCCCGTAGTGTGTGTGTGATTAAGCGTGTGCGTGTGTGTGTGTGTGTGTGTGTGTGTGTGTGTGCCCTGCGATGGATTGGCACAAAGTCCGGGGTGTACCCCGTCTCATGTCCTGTGTCCCCTGGGATAGGCTCCAGGCCCCCATGAACCTGTACACAGGAAAAATTTTACTTCAAATGTTATTTGTCACATACACAGTTATACACAGTACGATATGCAGTGAAATGCTTATATGATCGCCCACGACCTATAATAAAACAGAAAAAAAGAAAATAGGTTATTCAAAGAAAGAATATGAAATAAGAAAAACATTATACAAATGTAGAAAATACAGAAAACTTTAAGTTATCAAATGTTAAATTTATATATTATATTTATAATATCTACAAATAATAAAATAATCACGAGTCACGAGCAGAACAATGTTAAAAAGTTCACAGTGTGCAAAATATAGACCCTGTGCATTAATGTGCAGTGTGCGAGAGAGTATTATTGTGCTATTGTTGAGCGAATAAAGAAAGCAGATCAGAGTGTTTAGTTCTGTGTGGTGTTGTGATTGAGAGTCCATAAAAGAAGAAGCTCCTCCTCAGGCTCTCTGTGTTGGCCTTCAGGGAGAGGAAGTGCTTTCCTGACCGCAACAGAGAGAACAGTCCATTGTTGGTGTGGCTGAGGTCCTTCACGATCTTCCTGGTCTTGGTCCATGCAGGACAGCTCGGCTGCGCTGTTCATGAACCAGGTTGTGATGTTTCCTGTCAGGATGCTCTCTATGGTGCGGGAGTAAAAGTTCCTAAGCACCATGGAGTGCAGTCTTAAGTCTCTCAAGCATCCGAGGTGGTGGAGACGCTGTCGGGCCTCCTTCACTATAGTGTTGATGTGACAGGACCACCACAGGTCCTGCGTAATCTGAA
The DNA here is from genome assembly GCA_013621035.1 of Clarias magur. Classification (NCBI taxonomy): domain Eukaryota; kingdom Metazoa; phylum Chordata; class Actinopteri; order Siluriformes; family Clariidae; genus Clarias; species Clarias magur. The sequence goes on from QNUK01000588.1 coordinate 355,728, forward strand.
CACAGCGCTATCGGAAGCTGTCTGATAAAAGCTGTCTGGTAAAGCGGTAGAGACGATGAGTGAGTGAGAGACCTTTGGATCTTTTTGGGTCTGAAGTTGAAGCTCAAGTCTGTGATCTAACAATGAACTAAAATAAATCAGTGACACGTGTGTAACTAAATGACAAAAAGGCATAACAAAGAGCGGAGAGTGCTTTGCATGGGACTCTTCCCACTGTGATATACGGTATATAATGAATATAACGCTGAGTGCTGTGCTGTTAGAGGAAAATAATAAACAATGTGGTGCTGGTGCTGTTAAATCGTCTCTTTTAAAGTTGGTGACATGGTGGCGTAGTGGTTAGTCACACCTCCAGGGTCCAGGTTCGAATCCCACCTCGGGGTCTGTGTGTATGGAGTTTGCATGTTCTTCCTGTACTTGGGGGTTTCCTCCGGTTACTTCGGTTTCCTCTTACAGTCCATAGAAATGCAGATTATCCTACTTTGTTTTTCCCAAATTGCCCGTAGTGTGGGAATCGAACAGCTGTAAAAATGGGAATGAATACAAAGGTCACCATTGGCCTGAAAGTAGTTCAGCTCTGGTGTGCATTTGTTAAAGCAGCTATAAACAACCTTTCCCTTATCAGCCTCTTGTGTTTTAACTTTTTCTTCAAAATATTATCCAGAAACCACAAAAAAGTGTTAAACTCCATTATAATGTCCACTATGCATCTAACACTGTTATATAAATAATGCATTAATTATGTTCATACAAACCAGTGTAAAAATGACCTGAAGGACGCCTGCTGTCCCCGGTGTAGAGTTTACGGACTCCATCGCATGAGAGAAGTGACTTCACATGTTTCACTATATGTATGTGCAGACACTTTGTACTTACAATGTAATAGCTTAGCAGTTAGCATTCAGCATTTCTATAGGCACAGGTTTTATAATGCGCAGGGTTGCTGGGGATCAGCGAAAGTTCCCGGACAAAAAGGTCTGAAACTAAACTGAGACTCAGGCTTTATGAGGTGAAACAGGGTCCCTGTGATGCGCGCACATTTCTCATGAGTGGACTTTAATGCCTTCTTTAAATGTTTACTCTATACTGTACTGGTAGAAATGTTCTTTGTGTCTATGCAAATGTTTGCTTTGTCTATCATGCATGCACATGTACATAAATACACACTCATTCTACACCTACACTTTCTCTTCGTTTGAAGAAAGTAGTTAGATTCGCCTTTTAATTATGTGCTTCTTTAAAACTAAAAAGAAAAAGTTATTCTCAGACACGGGATACTTTTAAACGCAGCTGAAAAGCAACTCTGAAAGCCTGAACTGACCATACTAGTGTAGCTAACGTGATGACTGAGACTGAAGCTGTTTTCGCACATTCTCCTCTAATACACTTATTTAGCATCAGCAACTGAAATGAGTGTGATCTGAAATTGTTTTAACTCAAATGTATTTTTATAGTTTTCTACTTCAATTATTATTTTTGAAAATAATTGAACTAAAGATTTCTGGATTTATATTTGTGTTTTGTGTGTGTGTGTGTGTGTGTGTGTGTGTGTGTGTGTGTGTGTGTGTGTGAGACAGAGAGAGAGAGAAGGCACAGGATGCAAAGGTCGCTTCTCTATTGTTGTGCGATTTAAAGGTTAAAAGAAAAAAGAACTGCATACAGAATGCTGCGTGCTCAATTTTAGCCCAACTTCCTCTTTCGTTTCGAGAGAGGAAGATTAGAGGAGGTTCCTATTTCAGATTTGCTTCATGACTTTTCTTCTGCCTCGCCCTCTTTGAAAAGAATCCTTAAAAGGCCTTCAGTCCTTTCCATATTATAGATTCTCAGAGTGCTGATATTAGCCGACTCCCACACTCCCACACACACACACACACATTCATAGAGAATGGCATTAGCACAAAACCCTGAAACTGTAACACATACCAAAGGAGAGTAGAATACCCATCATACTTGGATGCACACACACACACACACACACACACACACATGCACACACACACTTATAGAGAATGCTAACGAAAGACCTATCCCCATTCTTAAAGCGATAGAACATCACTCTTAGTCATCTGTGTGATCTCTTTACAGGTCAGCGATCCCCTTGATTAGCATAATCGTTCCTGCTGGTATTATCTGGTAGTTTCTAAACCACGCTGTGTGTTTGAGTCACTGTGTACGATGAAGGATATGATCCTGTCAAGGGCATGGCATGTTTGCTTGAATAACGTAAATGCAAACATAAAATTTGTCTTACTTCATCGAGCATGAATCTTGCCCTTCCAACTCCCTTAGTGATCCTGCCACACCCTCTCTTCAACGTATAATTAAAATGTACCAATAACAAGTATTTGTCCTAAAAAGGCTTCTATGAGATCCAAGGTTGGAAATACACTGCTTTTAAATTGTGAATTTTTATAATGACCTGACCCCTTAGTTTCAATAACATGTAGAGGGCAAAATGGGTTTATTTTATTTTATTTTATCATGTGTGGCCCAAGTGAGATATTTTCAACATTAATTCTGAATAAGAATGAAACTCATTAACTAATAACGCAGTTAAAGCTACTTTAAAGTTCTAGCTTTCCATGTCAGTTTCAGGTTGATTTTTTTTATTTTTTTTATCAGTCTCCCATTCCACACATAGTAAACATTCCACACAGGGCACATCAGACTTTGTGGAATCTTAGTCATGGTTAAGGTATACTGCTTAATTATAACTTTTCTTCATAATGATAGTAATAATTATAATTATTTATATTCACACGTTCAAAAATAAAAGTTATCCGTAATGCGCATGTGTAGAACATCTCAATATGAGTTTAAACTAAAGCTAGGGCAGTTTGTTAGTTGTCATATCGAGAAGGAAACTTTCTTAAGCATATGCATACATTTGACATTAACAGTACTAATAAACTAGGTTTCCTTTGGGTGATCTGCTTTCCTTCCACAGTCCAAAGACATGCAGAGTAGGTTAATTAGGGCCTCCAAATTGTCCGTAGTGTGTCAGCGTGTGTGTGTGTGTGTGTGTGTGTGTGTGTGTGTGTGTGTGTGTGTGTGTGTGTGTGTGTGTGTGCCCTGCATTGGATTAGCACCATTGATACTGTTATCCCAACCTGGATAAAACAACCGAAATAACTGAAAACCATTATAGCCGCTACAACATAAGTTATAACATGAACTGATTTGTTTTACAGATGTACCACTTCGTAAGTACCACTTATGTCATAGCAGCTATTGTGTTTTTTTCTGTTCTTTTGATTGTTTTATCAGGTTAAGATTACAGTATTATGTATGATATGTGCACTATACACCTGCCCATGAAAGATGGTTTACCTTAAAAACGATAGCAAGTTAGAAATCATGTATTATTATAAAGCTGCATGAAACACAAATCACATCTGATCACATCGTACCACTGTGATATAACTGCTCAGGAAAAAAAGAAGGAACTTTTTAACACAACGGAAGAGCACAAACTCCTCATTTAACACACAGTGCTGTCTGGCCCACATTATAATCCTTACACACACACACACTCTCACACTCACACACACATGCATGGGGCGTGGATGCAGCACATTTAAAGACACTAGCACAGATCTGATGCCTTGTGATTACAATAATTGTACATTAATCATTATAATGACTAGAATTGGTATTAAATCTGTTGATTTTAATGCAGAGACCCAGTACAGTGAAGAATTGTTATAGTAGCACTGTATATAATTTCCTTTTAACAAATGAATGGGAATGAATTCGCCACGCCCATGTTGTGGCTTCAAACCCGGAAGCGCTCCACATCATAGCGTGAGGCAATACTGTGAGCTTTAAATTTGCATTATTTAAAAAGAAAAACGAGTGCTGTTTTACTGAAAGAATAAATAAAAAAAAACATGATGTTGTTTGATTGCTTACTTATATACAGGAAATGTATATTAAATGAAAAGTCCACTCAGGAGTCGAGTCTGTCACTGAAGGGATTTAAAATATGCCATATGTTCCAAACTACACCAGTAAATCACAATTCCCCAATGAAAAGCGTGATTATATGCGTATTGAGACATATTTATTCTGTAGACTTTGGGTAAACTAGCATGATAAACATTTTTACGCTTGCACTGGTGAATCATTAACGCTTATATAATAGAGCAGGTCTATTAAGATGAATATTTTTTAAAACATAAATCACATTTATTGCATAGTTCTGGGGGGGGAAAGGTCGTATTGTGTGTATAAATCCTCCTTTAGCCGTTAGCCACCGCCTCAGGCACACAGGCTTCTCTCTTAAACTTGAATTTCAAGCAACGGGCCTGAAACACGCCAACTGGGTAACGGCTAGCCAATCAGAACACGCGATGCCGAAAGTTTACCATATATGGAAGTCGCCGGCCACCGCTTAGGGTATAAAAGCAGCAGCGTCCCCGGCTTAGATGCTAGTCCGAGTTTTGCTGTGCACTCAATAACAAGGAGCTTTTCCACCTAACTACATTCCTGCTAAATCTCTAATTCATCGGTAAGACGCTTTTCTTTGTACCATCGTGTTTGCATGCATTTTCATTACACATTTTTAAATGGTAGTAAATTAAGATATTATGTAGTTGTTTTTGTGTTGCTTTTCCTGTTCTGTTTTCTCATATCATATGACTAATTAACACATTGTATGCTATATATAAATTTTTTTTTTTTACTTGTTCATGCTGAAACTAATTGTATTTAATGTTACATTTTGCAAAACATTACTGAGAGTGGAAAAATGTTGGCTTATTTCTTGTCTGGCTTATACAAAATGTTAGTTTTATGACCGTTTTTGCGTGCAATGTGAGAGTGGATGGAATATTCTAGAAGCCTTGTTCTGACTAGCCTGTGCAAGTTTGAATGGTGGGTGTGGCTGATGCTTCTCTACTGGCATTTGTTTAGTCATCATATTATGAGGTTTTTTCCTTTAATAAATGAGACGTATGAATATTTACTTAAGTTAGATGTGGAAGAAGGACGTAATAGAGAGGTGCGAGTTTAAGTGAGACTGTGGAGGTAATGCAACTGGCTTGACTTCCAACCGCAGTTTGAACACAAAAGTAGTAGTAACTTGGCGAGCGTTACATTTCTTATGCGTTTCAAATCAAGTTTTTGTGTAAAAGTGCCGAATAATGCTGATGGATGGAGGGGATAATGGTGTCCATTCAGCATAGCGCATAATGAGGTTGTGTAAAATGGGGAGTGGTGGCAGCGCACGAGCCGGTCGAACTTATTGCCATATAAGGCAATCCCGAGTCTGCCTGGCGACTTCCTTTGTCTCAAACCGCTCGGTTTTGGCTTTGCACATGCGCGCCACCTACTGGTGATGTGCTGAAATTCCCTTATAAAGAAAGGGCGTGTGCATGCCTCAGACACTCGCCACTCCTCCTTTTAGTTAAAGCAAGTGAGTCAGGTGTTTGTATTTGGGGTGTTGCCCAATTTCACTTAATTTTTTCTTCTCCTCAAACAGCCATGGATGACGAAGTCGCTGCTCTGGTTGTTGACAATGGCTCCGGTATGTGCAAGGCCGGATTCGCTGGGGATGATGCTCCTCGTGCTGTCTTCCCTTCCATTGTTGGCCGTCCCAGGCATCAGGTAAGTCATTTATTTATTTTTGGGAAAGCCAATTTCCTTTGTGAATACACGCTCTACCATAAGATCTCTATATATTGGCATTAATTGATGTGACCAATCATACACTCAAATTGCTGATCTCTGCTACAGTAAAATAAAGTCCCAGTTTTGTAGTTGGGGGAGGTTTAACAATAAACCTGCATTAATCTTAAAATGCTGCTATGGTAACCATAACCCTGGAGACTAATCTGCTAACCGTCTGACAGCATGGCCACATGTGCCCCACCTTGAATTATGCAGTCATGTATGATTGCACAGTTTTAGAATTTAGAATATGTTCAGATGATTAAATCACCCAGAAGGGCACTCAAATAAGCCTATAGCAAAACAATGTACAATTGGAAACTCCTCATGCTTTCAAATGTTCTGGTGTTTTGCATGACTAGGATTTGCATACAAGATCATGACTTTGATGCTGCAGCACTAGACTTGGCTTTGCACGCCATTTCTGTCCCTTTGCAAGATTAAACATGATTTTGGTTGCTTTTTTCCCCCCCAACGTTTGCTTAAATGGAGGTCTAGATGCGTTCAAGCTCTGTTTTGTAATGTGAATGTCTTCTCTTGTAGGGTGTGATGGTTGGTATGGGACAGAAGGATTCCTACGTAGGAGATGAGGCTCAGAGCAAGAGAGGTATCCTGACCCTGAAGTACCCCATTGAGCACGGTATTGTGACCAACTGGGATGACATGGAGAAGATCTGGCATCACACCTTCTACAATGAGCTGCGTGTGGCCCCTGAGGAGCACCCCGTCCTCCTCACTGAGGCCCCCCTGAACCCCAAAGCCAACAGGGAGAAGATGACCCAGGTATGCAATGTGCCAAATGCAGGAAGTGGCTTCTTTCCTGCTCTTAACTTAATTTCTCCATCTTTTGATTCATCTTTCTCCTTAGGGTTTCCATCCTATACTCTGAGCTTTCTTTCTATATGGAGTCTACAGGTTCCTGCTTTTCTACTGCATGAGTTTTATAACTTAAACTCTTTAGCACTTCACTAACCTGAAGAATGTGTTGACATAATCGTGTGCAAATGACCTGTGTGCTTTTGTTTAGAATTATGGTTGTTACTGCTTGAACCAGTGTGAACCTTTAAGCAAGCTTGAAGTGCTTTACCATCAAATAACAAGCTTTTTTTCCCCCTCTCTTTTTGAACAGATCATGTTTGAGACCTTCAACACACCCGCCATGTACGTCGCCATCCAGGCTGTGCTGTCCCTGTACGCTTCTGGCCGTACCACAGGTATTGTGATGGACTCCGGAGATGGTGTCACCCACACTGTGCCCATCTACGAGGGTTACGCTCTGCCCCACGCCATCCTGCGTCTGGACTTGGCTGGCCGTGACCTCACAGACTACCTGATGAAGATCCTGACCGAGCGTGGCTACAGCTTCACCACCACAGCCGAGCGTGAAATCGTGCGTGACATCAAGGAGAAACTCTGCTATGTCGCTCTGGACTTCGAGCAGGAGATGGGCACCGCTGCCTCCTCATCCTCCCTGGAGAAGAGCTACGAGCTGCCCGACGGACAGGTCATCACCATCGGCAATGAGCGTTTCCGCTGCCCTGAAGCCCTCTTCCAGCCCTCTTTCCTGGGTGAGCATGAATGCTGGCTTTAAATTAAAACCAGTGTTGCTCAAAATGAAGTTGGTTCAGTGTGTAAAAGATCTCGTTTTCCTTCTCAGGTATGGAGTCCTGCGGTATCCACGAGACCACCTTCAACTCCATCATGAAGTGCGACGTCGATATCCGTAAGGATCTGTATGCCAACACTGTGCTGTCTGGTGGTACCACCATGTACCCAGGCATTGCTGACCGCATGCAGAAAGAGATCACCTCCCTTGCTCCTTCCACCATGAAGATCAAGGTAACCTTTTACTCTATTTAAAAAAAAAAAAAAAAAAATTTTGGTTAAAACAAATGTTGAGAAGTGTGCCTGTACTAAAACTCCATTTCTTCTCTTCTGTCTAGATCATTGCTCCTCCTGAACGCAAGTACTCTGTATGGATTGGTGGCTCCATCCTGGCCTCCCTCTCCACCTTCCAGCAGATGTGGATCAGCAAGCAGGAGTACGATGAGTCCGGCCCATCCATCGTCCACAGGAAGTGCTTCTAAACAGGACTGTAACCACCACAGTCGTGCCCTTGTGCCGGCTTTCAAAAAATAAAATCAAATGACCAACATGCCTTCCCCTCTCTGATAAGACCACACACGGGCATGGCTTCTGCTCTGTACGATGCACTGCCTCGAGACGAGGAAACTGGAATTTCTCTGAAGTTTCTTTTTTCTAACAGGGGGAGGAGCTTTTCCCCAAGAGGACTCAATGTACATTTCTTTTTAGTCATTCCAAATAGCGTCATGTTTCACACATTTCCATCCACTCTGCCCATCTCTGTGGGACGTACATGACCTTGTTAGTGTTTATGTAAATTATGTACTCGATACAAATGTCCTTTTTTTTTTTTGTACCTCAGCCTTAAACTTGGTCCATTTGTTCTGTTCTATAGTGGAAAAGGGGGGTAAGCTTTACCCCCTTTAGAGTGAGCTTCCCTCGGGGGTTATGGGTAAAGGATCTGTGAGCCAAGGTGTCTCTGTACACTGACATGAGAAATAAAATGTGCACATGTAAAACTCAACTATCTGTTGTATGCTTGTTTTAATATGCACACTTCACACAGTAATACTGACACAAATATCTAGATGTGGTACCTTTTGAGATTTACTTTAAAGGTGTGTAAAATTAAGGAAATAAAAATTTAGGAAATTTACATAACTCCCTAGATTGTCTAAATTGGCAGTAATGCTAAAAATGAGTCTCCTGTGACTGGTGTTTTAATTTGGCCAGCAAAATAGTTCCTGATTTGTAACTGGGGAATAAATTTACTTTTGTGACGAAATTGTAAGCGCATTTTAAAGACCCTGCTAAGGAGTTTGTCATGGACTTTGGTAACCTGCTGGCTTTGTCAGTTTTGGGTGTTTTCCTAATAGGAAAAAGTAATTCCAATATTTTAATGTGGATTATGGGTGTTAGTAGAAATTGTTAACCATCATCACTTAATTACAAATACAAATTGGGTGTGCAGTATGGGTTTAGGGCAAAAATACCCAAGTGATGTGGAGTAACACCAGGATCAGTGATTAAACCATCTCTTAAAATTAATGTCAGCTTGGTTAAAACTTGGATATAGTTATCTTCAGATTATTTGTTCTGGAAAAATTAACGGTGTTAAACCTTTTTATATTGACTTTCAGAATGAACATTATTTTGCTAATGCAGGTACGTGTGGTGAGCCTGGTTATGACAGTTTCATTAGTTACACATGAAGTGTGATTTGGTATTATAAAATGATGCAAAAATCCAAGTTTGTTCCAGATTCTGTGCAAAAGTCTTTCATAAGACAGGAGAGCAAATAGGATCTCATACTTGTAATTATGTAGTAGAAAAAATGGTATTAAAAGGATGTTTCTATTGGGGTTAAATTATGGAATAAAGTGAATGAAATACTCTTAACTCAGTGTTGCTTTTCAAAGTAATGGTCTGCAAGGTTATATTTAAGGGAAACAAATGTGACAATCTTTCCTTCAAAAATCTATTTTTGTTTGATATATGAATGGTAGTTGAAAAAAATATAGTGCTAGTCATTATTATTGGCACCCTTGGTTAAGATGTGTTCTTAGGCTTCTAATAAATTCCTTTTTTATTTAAGCAACATAGAACCACAATGCAAAAAGTACAATTATTCAGTGGGGAAAAAATCCCACATTAAGTTTTTTTTTATTTTTTACATGAAATCATGGTGGCCACAATTATTGGCACCCCTGATAATACTTCGTACAAAAGCACTTAATCTCCTATAACATTTCAAGATAATTGAGAATACAGATTTGACCTTTCCTTTCCTTACACAATCTTCTGGGTCCTCTCTCATGCACTCTCCTCTCCAGCTCACCCCACAGGTTTTCAATTAGCTTGAGGTTTGGGGACTGAGATGACCACGAGAGGAGCTTGATTTTGTGTCTGCTGAACCATTTGTGTGTAGATTTCACCACATGTTTTGGGTCTTTATCCTGCTGAAAGACCCGATGATGACCCATCTTCAGCATCACAGATCCTCCACCGTACGTCACAGTGGACATGGGGTGCTTGTTCGCATACTCATCTTTCGTTTTATGCCTGACGCAGACAGTGTTTCTTATCAAAATGCTCTATCTCAGTCTCGGAGATCTGACCACAGCACACAGTCCCAGTTGAATTCCCAGGGAACTCCAGACGTTTATGTTTGTGATTGTAGGTGAGAAAAGGTTTTTCCTTGCATGCCTCCCAAACAGCTTGTTGTCTGATGGTTGTTATGGAGACTTTGTGACCCCACTTTTTGATGCAGTTCTCTAACAGTGAGGTTTGGAGATTTTTTTTTTTTTACTTCTCTTCCCGTCCTCCACACTGGGTGTGGCGGCAAGACAAACTCAGGTTCTTGTCCAGCCTTGTTTGTCACTGTTCCAGTTGTTTGAAAGTTCTTAATGATCCCTCTGACTGTAGATGTATGGGCAAGTTTAGGCAACTGGCGAATGACTTATGAAGGTCGACACATGGGGTGTTCGCTTGTCTTTCCCATGCTGATGAGTGGATGAGAGAAATAGGCCTCTGTGTCATGTTATATTTATACGACAGGGAAACAGGAAGTCAGGAATTATTGATTAAACGTTTCTAGATCCTCTTATGAACTTCATAAACTACAGTAAAAATGACAAAAAATGCTCCATTTACATTTATTTTATAGGGGTGCCGATAATTGTGCCTTTGGAGTTAAAATGGCGGTATGCTGTTGGAGTTGAATGGCAACATACTGGATGCCAACCTCCGTAAAACAACAAAAAAGAAGTGCATTAATAATAATTTAGGTACTGTATGCCATGAAAGTGAGACTGTTGTGATGGACTGCTTTCATGCCGGAACTACAGTATATACAGCAGAGACTAGGCACAGCATGATGTCACAGCTCCAAGAACTAGGAAGAGTAGAAAGCAAAATTAAAAGTCTATTCTAATAAGGAGTCACTGATTAGGGAGGAAATCATTTAATGTTGTTTTTGAGGAAGATTGAACAGAGGACAACGGGTTCGAGAAACAGAACAAGACAAGACAGGACAAGATCAGGAAACCAAAGATGTTTTTTTTAAGGTAGGCTGGTCTGGAGAATCAGGTTTAAGACTCTGGGAATATGAGGGAGTGTGAGAGAACTACAGTTATTATAGTAACCTATTGGTTTCCAGCCACCGTTAAACAATGAAGGAAAAGAAGACGTAGTGCTTTAATAAACCTGTTATGTGAATCACATTTGGAGCTGTAGTCAGATCTGTTACAGAAAATGAATCAACACTCGGAATTGAGCACCACTTCATTATCACTTCCACTACTGAAGACACGTCCCAGGATTAGCATACGTTCTAAAGTCCTGTTTGATGGAGCAACTTGTAGACGGGATTCTAAACTGAACTCCCTTTCACTTCCAGCTGAGGCTACGTTCTGAACTGCAGGTGTGTTAGTTACAGAAACTCTAAAATATTCACAAACAATAACACTGTCCAAACATGCACAAGGTACACAAGACATTTTAGGGCATAACATGAAGCAAACATGGATACTGATGGCAATTCCTACTCTAATCCACTTGAGGGCGTGCTGTTAGAAGAAAATGAAAAGCTGTGCCACAATATGAGTTATAGTTACCGCCCTGAAGGGAAGGGAAATTACTTTCGTGCAACAGCATGTACCAAAATTGTTAAAAGACCGGAATGTGCCAATAATATAATGGACGACACCTCATACATCATTTGACCCATTTCTATTTGTAATGTGGAGCAGCTACAAAACAACTTACATTATAGCTGCTCTTAACAAACCATTCACTCACTGATTTTACATAAAAATAAAATAAATAAATAAAAATTCTTTCTTGATGCTCATGAGATTAGAAAAGGCAGCATGTCATGAGCAAAGAATAAACTCCTCTGTACTGTGCGGAAATAATCAGTTACGAAGGACTTGACACTGGAGACTCCTTTAGTGAGTCTGAAAAACCTTTTCATCACTTTACCACAATATTGGTGTGACATCAAATTAAGGCTTCATATGTATATGTATTATATGTAAACATAAATATTATATTTATATTGCGAATGATACATTCCATAAATGCCTAGTGTGTCTGCAAAACAAACAAAAAAACTAAACATTTTTTCGAGTCACTTTTATTTTATTATTTATTATTTTTCATTTTTATTTAGTTTCTCCCCAATTTTTTCCTTAAATTTAAATGTTAAATCCAGAAAAAATCCTTTACTTTAGATTAACTCTAGGTATAGAAGGTCTGACTCTCAGATCTCTCTAAATTCACCACACACACACACACACACACACTCTTATTAGACTGCATTGCCTTATAGTGCACTATTGTACCGTATTAGCCGGTGCTAAAAGTGCTTAAAAACAAACATTAACCAGATATCACGACATAAATAATACATATGCCTAATCTTTTATTTAGAGTTAGCCATTTTAACGGGTTGCACGGGCTATTGTTTTGTTTGAAGTGGATAAATAATAAATAAATCATGCTAACAAGCGGGGGAAGGAATTCGATGCAACACACGGGAAGTTGGTACGTCTGTAATTACGTTCCTACCGCTTAGAGAATTTGCGGAACCACAGTTTACTCGTTAACGACTAAATATTATTATCACAAGCTGTGTGTTTTTCTCCCCTTCTTCTTTATAAACATTAACATGCGGTTATATCTGTATATAATGTGTATATATATATGTTTGTGTAAATGAAATGAACTGACTTTCCTGACATGGAGAACCCCATCGAGCCGGTAGGTAGCAGGTAGCGAGTGAACATTATATCACAGCTGTAATAGTTTAAAGCAGTGAGTTTAAATATATTCGCCTGCGCTGATGGGAGGGTTTGGTGTAAATGAATGACAGATATACTGGATAACACTAATCATCCTCAGTTACAGGTTGCTCTTTTTAATTACGGTCTCACTGCTCGCAGTCAGATTTATTTATTTATTCATTCATTCATTTATTTGTTTATTTACTCAGCATGTACTCTTATCTGCACTCAGCTCATTTTTGCACTCATTTTTGCATGGCTGTCACTTTCAGTGGCTATAACTCATGATTTTGCACCTCAACTCTCAACAGTCTGTCCACTAATATTCCTCATCATTCACAGATAATTGTACATTAATTTTATTCTATTTATATGTTTATATATATATATATATATATATATATATATATATATATATATATATATATATACATGTGTGTATGTATATATATATATATATATATATGTAATGTGTGTGTATGTATATATATATATATATATATATATATATATATATATGTATGTGTGTGTGTGTATGTTTACACTTTTAAAAAAATGTATATTGTTTATTGGCGCTGATGTGATTTAATTTTTTTTATGTCATACATATAATACAGAAAAGAACACATCTGTCTCTCTCTCTGTCAACATGGACGTGATCAGTCTCGCCTCCCTAAAAATGTCTTCAGCTGTTTTGGAGAGATGATTTAATCAGCGCCACTAAAATGGCCATTTTTCATTATTCGTCCCGCTTCAAACAATTATTACTTAAAATGCAAACTATTCATATTTTCTGAACAATGTTGATATTTATAGAATAGTATTAATACTGATTATCTGTAAGTCAGTGTAACCTTGTAGAAGCATAGGACCTGTAACAATTGTTGTTTGAATTACAGCTTTTCGTGCACAAGTAAGGATTTTTTCCCGCCTCCAAATTGCTAAGATTAGTGGTTTTGCTTAAATGCTCCAAATCAGACACACTTTATGTTATGTGGCATATTATTGTTAACATATACTGTTTACCATTAAAATTCCATGAGAGATGGTTTTTGGTAAAAGCTTAAAAAGCAAAATATCTGTAGTGTCTGTAACCACATCAAATTCATTTAGCAATATCTTAACAATTTTGCATTTTAGAATAAAACACTTTTTCAAGTTTATGTCTTTTCTTGTGAAATCTAAATCGGCAAAGTATTGTCTGAATGACCGTTAAGGCCGTTGAAAGATTTGAATTAAAAAATGTTACGTACACCAAAACATAAAAGGGCCTGAAACTGTATTTAGCAAATGTGTCTCTTTTGATCTGATAAAAATATAAATGTTTATGAATATTTACAAAAAAACAAAGCATGGATCGGGAGATAAGAAGCATTAAGTATTGTGGAAAATTGTGTGTTACAGTATATCAGATTAATTTTTTCACCGAGGTGATAGCACTAATACCAAGTTTTGGATGATTATACTCTTTTTAAAAAAAATATTTTAATAAATTCTGTTGTAGTATGGTCGTCTTTCAGGTTCTTTAAAATATTTTTTTTACTATACATGATTGACGATCTGCAAATTGAAACTACATGTTTATTGTCTATTATGTTAATATCCTTGCTACAATAAAGTATCTATCTGTCTGTCTGTCTGTCTGTCTGTCTATCTTTCTGTCTGTCTGTCCATATTTCTATCTATCTATCTGTCTATCTATTGTCAACACAACATGCAGGTAAGTCAGTCTGGTAGAAAATGATAAAAACAAAGAAAAAAAAATCCAATAGTGCAACCTGCTGTCCGTGCACGAGTACGTTACACGATATCAGCCAGACAGCACTAAATCTGATCATATCATCTGAGGTTAATGTGTGACTACATTACAGTTAGTTTGTATTTCCTGCTTAATGTTGACGTTGTTCAGGAACGCAGCATCTCGGCGCCATCCGTCCGAGGCAGAATTTCATCAGACGACAAGACAGTTATTTGCGCAAAACTAAAGCTGATTAAAGTGATGTTAATGTGTTTACCTTGATCGTGATCACACCTCTCAGCCCTTGCTTGTCTTTCTGCTCTTCAGGCTCTGTGCTCATCGGAGAGCATCTCTCAATCCTTCGTCACCATCTCCGACTTCTCCGACGAGATCCTGCTGCACATCCTGAGCTACATCCCCAGTCACGACCTGGTGCTCAGCGTGAGCCGCGTCTGTCGCAAACTCCAGAGCCTGTGTCAGGACAAAAGCCTGGTTTCTCACGTACAGCTCCATAAAGAGTACAGAGTGAGCACTGAAACCAGGAGAAACGTTTATTTGTAAACCTTTCCACTGTTAACGTTGGTTTATTGTTTTGTGCTCCGTCCCGCAGGCGTCTGATGAAGCTGTGAAGCGAGTGCTGAAGGAACTTTGTCGTGACGTCCAAACCCTTGATGCAAGCGGCTGCTATTGGTTGGCCGGTAGTACGCTGGACGTTGTAACGCGCTGCATTGGACTCGTCCGGTTAGATGTATCAGGCTGGCATGTGACTCCTGCGCGTCTCTCGCGTCTTCTGGGCTCGCTGCGGCTGCTGCGCTCGCTGGCGCTCGACATCGGGACAGGATTTGACCTGCAGGAGCTGGGCACTGATGGCAGAGCGACACTGGCGCAGCTCAGCGAGCTGAAACAGACCCTCCTGACGCCCTCGTATGGTGTGGTGCCATGCTGCAGTGCCTTACAGAGCCTGAGTCTGTACTTGGAAGTGGCCGAGGCTTGGCACGAGCGCACCGCGCGCCTCCAGCTGATGGTGGGGCAGAGCAGCATGCCGCGCTACCACAACCTGCAATGGTTCTCTGCACACTTGGCGCCCGGCGAGGTCAACCGCGAGTTGCTTAGTCTCTACTTGGCGGCTTTTAGAATGTGTGTACCCAAGAGCCTCACCGGGTTGGTTGTCGCCATCCCCGGTTCTGCACCGCACTTTCCTGGTTTCTCTTATTTACTAAACGAGGGCATTTTGTCAGCTGGGAGGGCGCTCTGCGCTTTTCAGCTTCCTCACACATGGTTAGACAGCGCCGCCTTGAGGCAGGTTTTGGTAAAAGGTTGTCCTTTGTACTTGAACCTGTCACGGTGTGGGACTGGGGGATTTGAGCCACTGTGTGTGTTGCTGGGGGCCGGCTGCGAACTTTCACCCTTGCGCAGCCTCAATCTGCGCGGTAAATCTGAGGAGGAAGTGGACGCAGAGGGCGTCAGTACTCTTGCTGAGTTGTGCCCCAAACTTACCCACTTCAACCTGTCCTCCACACACTACCATCACTGTACTCCGGATAAGCTGGACGGGCATCTCTGTGGCGCTCTCGGGCATTTTAATCATCTCCGTTCACTTGCACTGCCTGCGTGTGCGCTGTCACAGGGGCCACCGGTACCAGCCAACAAACCCGATTTAGCGACAAAGCTGTCCTCTGAGTCGCTACTGCTCGGGCTGAAGAAGACTCGCCGCGTCGGCGTTCCAGCCTACCAGCCTACTCTAAACAGCACGGATGGTCTAAAGGAGGAACAGGAAGGTGAAGCAGAGTCCTTCCTGCGCCCACTAATAAACGGTTGCACCTATCTGGTTGAGCTGGAGCTGATCGGGGCGGGTTTCTTGTCAGCCATGCCCAGATACGAGCCAGCCATGCGCAAGGATCCCGCCGCCTGCCCCTGGTCCTTTCAGGTAGGAGACGCCCAGCTGGCAGCGTTGGGAAAACTCCGCTTTCTGCGCAGGCTTACGCTGGCTCACCTGCCGGGGGTCCTGAAAGGTACCGGGCTCGTCCAGCTCGCCCTGGGGTGCAACGACCTTCAGGTGTTATCTCTGGCTAACCTCGGGTCCTTAAAGACTGTGAATTACACAGCGGCTCTGCAGGAGGCGCTCAAACACTGCAAACAGCTCAGGCAGTTCAGGTGAACACAAACATGAACAGACAATTCTTTTAGTTTAATGTTGAAATTTGAAGTCAATAATCGATGATGTGTGCGTCTCGACAGGTTGGAGCAGCCGTACTTTAGCGCCAACTCGTCCTTCTTTGAAGCGCTCGCTCACTGTCGCCTCCTGCAGCGCCTCTGTCTCGTCTCGCGCCACGGAACGTTCCTGCCTGCGGCCGCTGACAGTTTCATGCAGCACTGTGAGGACGTCATGATGTTCCACATGTTTACCGGAGGCACCCTCGTATCCTGTAAAACGCTGCAGAATGCACTGCTCAGCCGGTCCGTGTTAGCCATGTTAATATTTTACATCAACGATGAACATTGATGGTGTTTTATCGTTTGTTAACGGTGTCTTAACCGCATGCTTTGATGCAGCCTGTCCAATTCCGACCTGTCTTGATATTGTTTGGTATTTCTCTGCGAAACAAAAAATGCTTAAACTTCTCAGTCCCCCTTTATTACATGTGCTTGAATAACCTGGTTTAGTAAATCTCAACAACGAGACTCGATGTTAAACACTTCTGTCGTTTTCTTCCTCTAGTCTGTCTGCATCCCGTCCGGCCCTCAGCGTGGTGGTGTACCCGCTTCTCCACGAGGACCTCGGGAACCTGATCAAGGAAATGCCACTCTGCCATCTGGACGAGATCACACTCTTTAAGACCCGTGTGGCAGAACATCCCACTGTACTGTGATGGAGACGGATGTGTGACGTTACCTTGTGATGGTGGATGCTAACATTTCACACCTTACTGTTCACACAAATGGAGAT
Source organism: Clarias magur (assembly GCA_013621035.1). Lineage (NCBI taxonomy): Eukaryota > Metazoa > Chordata > Actinopteri > Siluriformes > Clariidae > Clarias > Clarias magur. The sequence continues at coordinate 372,952 of QNUK01000588.1, forward strand.
CAGCGGAGTCTCTAGGCGTCGACTTAATGCAAGACTGAAATCATGATAACCTGATTATGAACCTTAGAAAGAACCACAACAGTGCCAAAATCATGTCACACTTGAAATAAACCTGCTGTTGGTACATTCTTTATTGTGTTGTTGTCTTTATTGTGCTGTTGTGTGACCTTGCAGATGAAAGAAAGGAAAACAATGTCAAGTTAAGCTGCGGTCTACAGGGACCAAGCACTGTCACGACTACTACCCTTGTGGACAATTCTGATCAGTAATTGTTAGAATCAGTAGGTTTACAGATTACCACAAGTCCACCTGAGTTAAACTTAATTAAAATCTCAGCTGTTCTGTGAAGCCCTCAGGGGTTATTTAGAGAACATTAGTGAACAAACAGCATCATGAAGCCAAAGGAACACACCAGACAGGTCAGGGATAAAGTTGTGGAGAGGTTTATAGCATAGTTAGATTATAAAAAATAAACCAAGCTTTAACACGGAGCGCCGTTCAATCCATCATCCGAAAATGGAAAGAGTACGGCACAACTGCAAGCCTACCAAGACATGGACGTCCACCTAAATTGACAGGCCAGGTGATGAGAGCATTAATCAGAGAAGCAGCCAAGAGGCCCATGGGAACTCTGGAGGAGCTGCAGAGATCCACAGCTCAGGTGGGAGAAGAAAGAAAGAAAGCTATAATGCATGAAGTCTTGTTTTTTGCGACAAGCCATGTGTGGAAACACAGCAAACATGAGGAAGAAGGTGCTCTGATCAGATGCAAAACTCTATGTGCGACGGAAAGAATTTTAAAACCATTCATAATTTTTTTTTGTGCCACTTTATGTCGGTCTGTCACATAAAATCACAATAAAGTACATTTATGTTTGTGGTTAAAACATGACACAAGTTGGAAAAGTTCAAGGATATGAATACTTTTGCAAGGCACTGTATGTAAATATAAACTCTGCCCCCTGGTGGTGACCATGATCACCCAGCAATAAGTATGACCTGTACATGTGAATGCCAATAAGTGGTGATTTGTAAGTAGATATAAAAAAAAATCAAAAGATCTTAGTACTTAGGTCACATTACAAGCCATGTTGCTCATTTTTTTTGGTCAGATCGGATTTGCATGTCATGACGGTTCATTGACTGATTAGTGCAGAGGCACAAAGTCACAGGAATTCCAACCTGACAGTTCTCATGCAAGTCACATGACCACATCTCGGATATGTAGCCGATCTAGGAGCACATACACAAGTGACTCAGATCCGACCTGAAGAACATCAGATTAGTGCGTTCAGAAAGGTAAATACATCAGATCTGTATGACATTAGGGTAGATAATCAGAACTGAGTCGCTGGTGATGTGAAAGTAGCCTGAGTAAGTTTCCAAAGGCAAGTATGTGCGAAAAGTTTTTTTAAAGGGAACAATACATTGGACCATGCCTATACAGCCGGGGGCCAAAAGTTTTGAGAGTGACACAAATAAGAATTTTAATAATAAATAAGAAGGTTCTGCTGCTTCAGTGTTTTTAGATCTTTGTGTCAGATGTTACTCTGGTGGGAAACAGTGAAGTCTAATTACAAGCATTTCATAAGTGTTAAAGGCTTTTATTGACAATTACATTAGGTTTATGTAAAGAGTCAGTGTTTCTTATTAAAGACCTCTACAGCTCACCCTGACATGCTGTCAATCAACTTCTGGGCCACACCCTGACTGATGGCGCAGCCCATTCTTACCTAATCAGTGCTTTGAGTTTGTCAGAATTTGTGTGTTTTTGTTTGTCCGCGCGGGATCGAGGGTCGACCACAAGTTCTCAATGGGATTAAAGTCTGGGGAGTTTTCTGGACATGGACCCAAAATCTCAATGTTTTGTTCCCTGAGACACTTAGTTATGACTTTAGCCTTATGGTGAGGAGCCCCATCATGCTGGAAAAGGCCTGGTTCATCACCAAACTGTTCTTGGGTTGTTGGGAGAAGTTGTTCTCAAACGATGTTTTTGTACCATTCTTTTTTTTTTCATGACTGTGTTCTTAGACAAAACTGTGAGTGTTTTAAAATTTTTTATTTTTATTTTGTGAGTTTACTGTTGATCTTTTTCCAAAATCAGTGATCAGCTTCACAAAAATGAAAAGAAAATTAATGGAAGTGTGTATGTGTGAGAACAATGTGTCTAGATAATGAGATTATCCCTGATGAGCAAGCCGAGGGCGACGGTGGCAAGGAAAAACACCCTGAGATGGCAATAGGAAGAAACCTTGAGAGGAACCAGACTCAACAGGGAACCCATCCTCATCTGGGTGATAACAGATAACAGAAATTATATAAAGACATCATGTGTGTTATGCAGCTGAAAGTTCTATATAGCAGAAGTTATTTAAATTAACACAAAGTCCAGTTCAGCACAGGGACGAGTCAGCAGGTGCAGAGGGCAGATGGGGGTCTGGATCACTGGGAGCTCAGGAGCAGCATGTGTAGATCCAAACCAACATGAAGAAGAATCCAGCTGGAGCAGGTTCTTCTCTGGATGCCTCTGGGTCCTCGCAGGGTCGGCCTCGGTCTACTGAAGCTGGCACGATCTCCAGATGCCTCGGGATGGATAAAAAAAATAAAGAGCAGGTGGAAAGAATTAGCGTGGTTGCCATACAGGATATGAAATTAATCATGTGTACGCCAGATTAAAGAGATGCGTCTTGAGTCTACTTTTAAATTGGGAAACTGTGTCTGAGCCCCGAACACTGTCAGGAAGGCTATGCCAAGGTTTTGGAGCTAAATATGAAAAAGCCCAACCTCCTTTTGTAGATTTTGATATTCTGGGAACTACCAGTAGTCCGGAGTTTTCTGATCTTAAGGAGCGTCCTGGATTGTAACGTATCAGAAGACTGGTTAGGTATGTGGGAGCTCGACCGTTTAGAGCCTTGTACGTACGTAATGCTATTTTGTAATTAATTCTAAACTGAACAGGTAGCCAGTGCAGGGATGATAATATTGGGGTTATATGATCATATCATCCTACAGAATCCCATGTCTTCTGATGATGTTACCCAAGGGAAGCATGTATATTGAGAACAACAGAGGTCCTAAAACTGACCCTTGTGGCACCCCATATTTCACTGGCATTACACCAGACTGTTCTCCATTCAGATCTACAAAATGTTATCGATCAGACAGGTAGGATCTAAACCATTTTAACGCCTGTCCCTGAATACCAATGTGATTTTGTAAGCGATCTATGAGAATGTTATGATCTATAGTGTCGAATGCAGCACTAAGATCAAGTAAGACAAGAATTGAAATGCAGCCTTGGTCCGAAGCTAAAAACAAGTCATTTGCAATTTTAGCTAGTGTCGTTTCTTTACTATGATGGGGCCTGAAACCTGACTGAAATTCTTCAAGGATTTTGTTTTCCTGCAAGAATGTGCATATTTGAGCTGATACTATCTTTTCTAATATATTTTTTTTATATAAATGGAAGGTTTGAAATCGGCCTATAATTTGTCATATCATTCGGGTCTAAATTCAAAAAAGAGGCTTAGTAACTGCCAACTTGGAAGATTTAGGGACGTGACCGAGATATAATGAAGAGTTGATCATGTTTAGAAGTGGCTCTTCAACCGTATGCATCACTTCTTGTAAGAATCTAGTTGGGATTGGATCTAACTAACATGTTGTTGATTTAGCCGAGGTGATAAGTTTCTACAGCTCTTCCTGTCCTACACCTGTAAAGCACTGAAAATCTAATTGTGAAGCTTTAGACTGGACTGGATCATGAGATGCTGTTAGATGTTGAACTTCCATTATTTTCTTCCTGATACTATCGATCTTTTCATGAAGTCTTCACTTCTAAGCTGTGATGGGATTCTCCCTGCAGGCATCTTAGCGTTTGTTAGGCGAGCCACTGTATTAAATAGGAACCTGGGATTGTTTTGGTTTCTTGCTATGAGTTGCTCAGATGCTCGGCCGCTTTAGAGCCCGTCTATAGCTGCACATACTACCTTTATACGCCATTCTAAAAACTTCTAATTTAGTTTTTCTCCATTTTCGCTCGAGGTTACGGGTTGCTCTCTTTAGGGCGCGAGTGTGACTATTGTACCACGGTGCAGGTGTTTTATCTCTGACTTTTTTTAATCTGATGGGAGCAACAGTGTCTAATGTACTGGTAAAAATAGTGCCCATGCTGCTAGTCACTTCATCTAGATCGTCTGTCTTTAGCAGTCGGATTAATATTTCTACCGAATTGATAACGTGGGGAGGCACAGCTACGCTGCTCTACAGGTAGAGTATATACTAAGAGGTGATGATCTGTGATGTCATCACTTTGAGGAATGTCTATATTAGTTATATTTTGTTTAACCCCAGAGGAATTTAGCAAATCCAAAAAATGCGAGTGCTAAGGTGTCATTAGCATCGTCTACATGAATGTTAAAGTCTCCTACTATCAGCACTTTGTCAGAGTTAACCAATAGGTCTGACAGCAGATGTCCAAACTCTTTAAGAAAATCGACATATGGCCCTGGGGGTCTGTACACGGTGGCCAGGACGAAGTGTAGCAAGGGCTTATTATGTATTTCGCTGAGTGCAACATTAATGATAAGCACTTCAAACGAGTTAAACCTGGGCCTTGAGAACATCACTGTAGATAGTTGCGACACCACCACCACGACCAGTTTGACGGGGCTCGTGCTTATAGAAATATCGTGACGGAGTAACTCATTCAGACTAATATATGCATTTGGTCTCAGACAGGTTTCGGTAAGGCAGAGTGCGTCAAGACAATAAAAAATGTCTGTTTTCTTTTCAGGCCGCAAATGCTGGAAGTGGGTGTTTATTAGTCACCAAAGCCATGCAGGTGCAACAACATGATGACCCCAAAGCTGTACAGTGGCAGCAGCATGGTGTGCCCAAATTGGGTCATGAAGAAATTGGGGGGCTCGTCCAGGATTCAAGGATTCATCAAAAGCCAGCCTTAATGATTACTCCTCAGTTACTCTTACACCTATTGTGATAAGGTGCTTTAAGTCACTCAAATTATCACACATCAAAATGATCATTTCTCCAGATCTGGACCAGCACCATTTTGCATATATATAGCAGCTTGCCAGAGGACACTCTCTACATTGCACTCACACATCTGGACCAGAAAAACAAAGGGATAAGAGTGTTGTATGTTGACTTTGGTTCAGCATTTAAAGTGTTTGGACAAACAGGCTAACGGCTAACCTTTAATTCGAATGTACTGACTCTGCTATCAGATTATGGAGATTTGAAACAACCATCAACAAAGGAGTAGTATCTGATCTAATGAGTCCCTCACTTACTCTAAACACAGGCTCATCGTAGAGGTACGTTTTCTGCCTCAGCGTTCAATCACAGATACCGTTGTTAAGATCTTATACACACCACCACTGTTGGCCTTATTACAGATGATGAAGAGAAAGACTACAGGAAGGAGGTGAGACAGCTGTCTGAGTGGTGTCTGAACAACAACCACTAATGCAAAGGACACGGCTGTGATTTTCAGGAGAAGCATTAAGCACAACCTCTCCACAACCTCGAATCTTCCTCTCTACATCTGTGGTGAGGTCATGGAGAGAGTGGACAGTTCTGTGGGGTGAACATCAGAAAAGATCTCGTATGGACGGTTAACAACTCCTGCACAACAACTCCTCATATGTTTCTACCACTGCACCATGACGAGCCTCGATGATGATGATGATGATGATGAGCTTCTCAAACTGCGTAACTCTGTTGTGTTAAACCTATACAGCTGAGAACTGCAGTGCAGTGAATTGCAGACAAATTATAATTCACTTGAATGATGTTTATGTTGGTCAGCTGATAAAAAAAAGGTCTTATCACATCATTGTGGACACATCACACCCTTGACACCACCTCGTTGTCCACTTACATTCTGCTAAGAGACACAGAAACTATGCTGTAACTGCTTTAATTCCACCTCTGGTACTCAAGAATCTATGTTATTTTCTGCTTGGTGCGCACTGCAGAATAACCAGTTTAACATCCGATCATTAGATACCAGGAAATCAATTCTTTAGATTGAGATTATTTTTGTTGAAATTCTTTAGGCACTTCCTGCATATCTTACTGTTTACCCCTGCAAATATTTAAAGACAGTGTTTGAGTTTCTTTGTAAATACAGAGAATGAAGATCATTTATTATCAGTACATCAAACTTCCTGGAATCTTGCCAGTACAGTGTGTACGTATATGACAGGGCGAATATACACTGGATATACTGGATGTACCACCTGGACTGAACTAAGCAAATAGTGAAGAGTCTTCCATTGGAATGCATTGGTGGTTTCACCTCGTAATCACAACATACTGTAACAAACTCTTCTCTTCTCAGGGTCGCCACACCGACTCATTCGACCCCCAATGATTTGGAGCAAATTTTACGCCCGTCGCGCTTCCTGACACAACCCACCCATTTTTTTTCTTTCCAGGCTTGAGACTGTCACTGTTCTCACTGGCTGGATATTGTATAAGGGTGAACTTTTATTATTATTATTTTCCGATTTGTTGAAAATGTACTGCTGAGTGAATTATCATGAAAATTTGAAAACTGATAGAAAAAAAAACTTGTAAAAAGCAAATGGAAAGGTGAGATAGTTGTGTGTTATTATGTTGTGTATGTTGTGTGTTGTAACAGTGCCGGTGTGTTATTATGTTGTGTATGTTGTGTGTTGTAACAGTGCCGGTGTGTTATTATGTTGTGTGTGTTGTGTGTTGTAACAGTGCCGGTGTGTTATTATGTTGTGTAGGTTGTGTGTTGTAACAGTGCCGGTGTGTTATTATGTTGTGTATGTTGTGTGTTGTAACAGTGCCGGTGTGTTATTATGTTGTGTATGTTGTGTGTTGTAACAGTGCCGGTGTGTTATTATGTTGTGTGTGTTGTGTGTTGTAACAGTGCCGGTGTGTTATTATGTTGTGTGTTGTAACAGTGCTGGTGTGTTATTATGTTGTGTATGTTGTGTGTTGTAACAGTGCTGGTGTGTTATTATGTTGTGTGTGTTGTGTGTTGTAACAGTGCTGGTGTGTTATTATGTTGTGTGTGTAACAGTGCTGTAACAGTGCTGGTGTGTTATTATGTTGTGTATGTTGTGTGTTGTAACAGTGCTGGTGTGTTATCATGTTGTGTATGTTGTGTGTTGTAACAGTGCTGGTGTGTTATTATGTTGTGTATGTTGTGTGTTGTAACAGTGCTGGTGTGTTATTATGTTGTGTATGTTGTGTGTTGTAACAGTGCTGGTGTGTTATTATGTTGTGTATGTTGTGTGTTGTAACAGTGCTGGTGTGTTATTATGTTGTGTGTGTTGTGTCTTGTAACAGTGCTGGTGTGTTATTATGTTGTGTATGTTGTGTGTTGTAACAGTGCTGGTGTGTTATTATGTTGTGTAGGTTGTGTGTTGTAACAGTGCTGGTGTGTTATTATGTTGTGTAGGTTGTGTGTTGTAACAGTGCCGGTGTGTTATTATGTTGTGTATGTTGTGTGTTGTAACAGTGCTGGTGTGTTATTATGTTGTGTGTGTTGTGTGTTGTAACAGTGCTGGTGTGTTATTATGTTGTGTAGGTTGTGTGTTGTAACAGTGCTGGTGTGTTATTATGTTGTGTAGGTTGTGTGTTGTAACAGTGCCGGTGTGTTATTATGTTGTGTGTGTTGTGTGTTGTAACAGTGCTGGTGTGTTATTATGTTGTGTGTGTTGTGTGTTGTAACAGTGCCGGTGTGTTATTATGTTGTGTGTTGTAACAGTGCTGGTGTGTTATTATGTTGTGTGTGTTGTGTGTTGTAACAGTGCTGGTGTGTTATTATGTTGTGTATGTTGTGTAACAGTGCCGGTGTGTTATTATGTTGTGTGTGTTGTGTGTTGTAACAGTGCTGGTGTGTTATTATGTTGTGTGTGTGGTGTAACAATGCTGGTGTGTTGTTATGTTGTGTGTGTTGTGTGTTGTAACAGTGCCGGTGTGTTATTATGTTGTGTATGTTGTGTGTTGTAACAGTGCTGGTGTGTTATTATGTTGTGTATGTTGTGTGTTGTAACAGTGCCGGTGTGTTATTATGTTGTGTGTGTTGTGTGTTGTAACAGTGCCGGTGTGTTATTATGTTGTGTGTGTTGTGTGTTGTAACAGTGCTGGTGTGTTATTATGTTGTGTGTTGTAACAGTGCCGGTGTGTTATTATGTTGTGTCTTGTAACAGTGCCGGTGTGTTATTATGTTGTGTGTGTTGTGTCTTGTAACAGTGCTGGTGTGTTATTATGTTGTGTATGTTGTGTGTTGTAACAGTGCTGGTGTGTTATTATGTTGTGTGTTGTAACAGTGCCGGTGTGTTATTATGTTGTGTCTTGTAACAGTGCCGGTGTGTTATTATGTTGTGTGTGTTGTGTCTTGTAACAGTGCTGGTGTGTTATTATGTTGTGTATGTTGTGTGTTGTAACAGTGCTGGTGTGTTATTATGTTGTGTGTGTTGTGTGTTGTAACAGTGCTGGTGTGTTGTGTATGTTGTGTGTTGTAACAGTGCTGGTGTGTTGTGTATGTTGTGTATGTTGTGTGTTGTAACAGTGCTGGTGTGTTATTATGTTGTGTATGTTGTGTGTTGTAACAGTGCTGGTGTGTTGTTATGTTGTGTATGTTGTGTAACAGTGCTGGTGTGTTATTATGTTGTGTATGTTGTGTGTTGTTAACAGCTGCTGGTAGCCGGCGTGTTATTATGTTGTGTGTGTTGTGTGTTGTAACAGTGCTGGTGTGTTTATTATGTTGGTGTAGTTGTGTGTTGTAACCAGTGCTGGTTGTGTTATTATGTTGTGTGTTGTAAACAGTGCTGGTGTGTTATTATGTTGTGTAGTTGTGTGTTGTAACAGTGCTGTGTGTTTATTATGTTGTGTAGTTTGTGTTTGTAAACAGTCGGTGTGTTATATGTTGTGTATGTTGTGTGTTGTACAGTGCTGGTGTGTTATTGTTTGTGTAGGTTGCTGTGTTAGTAACAGCTTGCCTGGTGTGTTATTATGTTGTGAGGTTGTGTGTTGACAGTGCTGGATGTGTTATTATGTTGTGTAGGTTCGTGTGATTGGAACAGTTTTGCTGGTGTGTTCATTATGTGTGTAGCGTGTGTGTATGGTAACAGTGCTGGTGTGTTATTTATGTTGTTGTTGTGTGTTGTAACAGTGCTGGTGTGTTATTATGTTGTGTAGGTTGTGTGTTGTAACAGTGCTGGTGTGTTATTATGTTGTGTGTGTTGTGTGTTGTAACAGTGCTGGTGTGTTATTATGTTGTGTATGTTGTGTGTTGTAACAGTGCTGGTGTGTTATTATGTTGTGTATGTTGTGTGTTGTAACAGTGCTGGTGTGTTATTATGTTGTGTATGTTGTGTGTTGTAACAGTGCTGGTGTGTTATTATGTTGTGTATGTTGTGTGTTGTAACAGTGCTGGTGTGTTATTATGTTGTGTATGTTGTGTGTTGTAACAGTGCCGGTGTGTTATTATGTTGTGTATGTTGTGTGTTGTAACAGTGCTGGTGTGTTATTATGTTGTGTATGTTGTGTGTTGTAACAGTGCTGGTGTGTTATTATGTTGTGTATGTTGTGTGTTGTAACAGTGCTGGTGTGTTATTATGTTGTGTATGTTGTGTGTTGTAACAGTGCTGGTGTGTTATTATGTTGTGTAGGTTGTGTGTTGTAACAGTGCTTGTGTGTTATTATGTTGTGTATGTTGTGTGTTGTAACAGTGCTGGTGTGTTATTATGTTGTGTAGGTTGTGTGTTGTAACAGTGCTGGTGTGTTATTATGTTGTGTAGGTTGTGTGTTGTAACAGTGCTGGTGTGTTATTATGTTGTGTGTGTTGTGTGTTGTAACAGTGCTGGTGTGTTATTATGTTGTGTGTGTTGTGTGTTGTAACAGTGCTGGTGTGTTATTATGTTGTGTATGTTGTGTGTTGTAACAGTGCTGGTGTGTTATTATGTTGTGTATGTTGTGTGTTGTAACAGTGCTGGTGTGTTATTATGTTGTGTATGTTGTGTGTTGTAACAGTGCTGGTGTGTTATTATGTTGTGTATGTTGTGTGTTGTAACAGTGCTGGTGTGTTATTATGTTGTGTATGTTGTGTGTTGTAACAGTGCTGGTGTGTTATTATGTTGTGTGTGTTGTGTGTTGTAACAGTGCTGGTGTGTTATTATGTTGTGTGTGTTGTGTGTTGTAACAGTGCTGGTGTGTTATTATGTTGTGTATGTTGTGTGTTGTAACAGTGCTGGTGTGTTATTATGTTGTGTATGTTGTGTGTTGTAACAGTGCTGGTGTGTTATTATGTTGTGTATGTTGTGTGTTGTAACAGTGCTGGTGTGTTATTATGTTGTGTATGTTGTGTGTTGTAACAGTGCTGGTGTGTTATTATGTTGTGTATGTTGTGTGTTGTAACAGTGCTGGTGTGTTATTATGTTGTGTATGTTGTGTGTTGTAACAGTGCTGGTGTGTTATTATGTTGTGTATGTTGTGTGTTGTAACAGTGCTGGTGTGTTATTATGTTGTGTATGTTGTGTGTTGTAACAGTGCTGGTGTGTTATTATGTTGTGTGTGTTGTGTGTTGTAACAGTGCTGGTGTGTTATTATGTTGTGTATGTTGTGTAACAGTGCCGGTGTGTTATTATGTTGTGTAGGTTGTGTGTTGTAACAGTGCTGGTGTGTGTTGCTGTTTGTAGGAGGACGGACACAGTTCCGTAGCTCTGCTGATGAAACACGCCTTGTGTTCTCTATATAAAGTTTCTGACACTGAGACTCTTCTGCACTCGTCGCTCAGTGAACATCGTGTTCCTCTTCTACGTCTGATTCCATCATGAAGCTCCTCGCTGTAGTTCTCCTTCTGCTTCCACTCTCAGGCTGTCTGGCTGAAGTCGTCCATGATTTCACTCTCAGCTGTCCACAGTTCTTTGCTACGCAGAATGGAGTACCATCCCCTCCTACAAGGTTTCTTGGGGCTCAATATAAACAGATCTGCCAAACTCTATACGGTAACATTGAATTTGCCACATTTTATAACACGGTGGATAAAATGCCTGTTTACTCAGCATACAGGTTTTATGGACATGCCCGATGTGGAAGAAGAAACTGGTTTATTGAACCTCAGGTGAGTGCAACCTGCTGCGTCTCATAATTTAGTTTATAACGTATGTAACATATTTTATGATCACTTAAATATAATAATATTTTAAAACAACACAACAAAATGTTTTACTTCATGATATAACAGACTGAGTGCGAAATTGTGTGTGAATAAACACATTGTGTGTGTGTGTGTGTGTGTGTTCCTCTTATTAGCTTGATGATGTGCAAGGAGGAAACGACATGACGTCTGAGAGTCGTGTGCAAAATCCTGGAACTAATCAGGCTCTAAACGGTGATTACAGTGTTACAGTACCCACACCTGATAAAGGGCACCTGGTTCCAGTTTACCATGCCAACACACAGAGCTGTGCTGATGCCACCTTCACCCTGACCAACGCTGCACCACAAAACCCCACATTCAACCGTGGGAGGTGGAGGGTGACAGAGAAGAAGGTGGCTGATTTCCTGACTGCCAACTGCCTTAGCGCAGGTCTGCGTGCATATGTAGTGACTGGGGTCGTGCCGGGGAACAATGTAATAAACAACAGAGTGAGAGTTCCCAGTCATTACTGGACGGCGTTCTGCTGCCTTGATAACAATGACCAGGTTTTTCATTCAGGTGGTTATATTGGAGATAATATACCAAATGGTCCCGTACTCCAACTGATAACCAGGCAGAGTCTTGAGACTAGATTAATAAATCACTATGGGACAGCTTTCTCTTTGTTTGGTGGTGGATGTTAGACGCAGAATAAGACAAGAAAGTTAACTACATAAAGGTGTTTGTAAAATTATGTTGTTGTTTTTTAAATACAAAGAAACAACGTGAAAAAAAACAGACTTGTAGTTTTTCTGTTGTGGAGTAATTTTCTTTCTATATCAAAGCCAAGATCTTTAATTATTTCAGTATCTGTGCTGTATATTTCTGATTCAGTCTTGCAACAAAAAAAGTATATATATACTATGAATATATTAAAACTACATCTTTGATACAAATCAGAAATCAATAAATTGTTGCTTTACATGCTAGAATAATGTGAATTAAGAATTAATAAGTGGGATTTTGTGACTTTGTGGACTTTCTTGTACTTTGATTTTCCCTCAAACCCTCCTTCTTTTATAAAGCAATAAAAAATCTAAAATAAATATAAATAATCCTCTTCCTTATTAAATTATAATCTGGAGCACTGGTGTGTAAATTCTCTGTCGGGAATCTACGATATAGTGTCATTTGTAATGGTAATATATAATAATTTAACAGCTGCGGTGTCCCATTCTGCAGTGTGACATGTGTTTCCAACTTCATTTTCTTAAAAAAAAAAAAGCCACCCAACACTCCCAGTATTTAATATTGTTTATTGGAAAGAAACACTAAAATGCCTTTATACATATAAGTCTCCAAGTTTGTGCATATTGAATAAGTTCACAATTGATCCCCAGTATTGTCAGTAAAAAAAGGCTGAGGCCTGAAAAACAGGTGAGTCCACCACCAGCAGCAGCACCACAACCACCGGCAGCACCAGATGCTGAGGAGATGGCCCTCGGACAAATCATGGGCAACCTGTTGCTGTATGCATCTCACAAAATGAAAAGTTACAGAAAAACATTTGTATGCCAGAAAATAACGCATGACATGAGTGACATCCAATTCTTAATCCATAGGGTTTAATATGATGTTGGCCCTTTGCAGCTGTAACTCGTCTGCAAAGGTCAGGACTCTGTGCAGGCCAGTGAAGTTTTTCACACCAAACTTGCTTATTCATGCGAGCCTCAGTGAGTTTTTGCCAAAATGAGTCTGATGGATCATTGACACAATTTCTTCATAAGAACGGTCTTACTTATATCAGGAAAGATGACTCCGGGCCTGGTCCTTCTAAGAGACCACGTCCGGAGGCACATAGCTCTCCTTTACTTTCTTTCAGGCCCGTGCGACCAGAGTCTAGTACTCCAGCCCAGTCTCTCTTAAGGCCTGTTGGTCTAAGAAGTGCCAGTACTCAGACTGATTGTAAATGTCTGTTGGTACCCAAACTGACTTTCCTGAAGCGCCTACACCACTTTTGAATCGTGGTATTTCTGTTTTTATTCCTCACACTGATCTACCCATCAATGTGGTTCTGGGTCAGAGAAGGCTTGATATTTAATTTCTTATGCCTTTTGTTATTTGATGCTCACCCAGGCCCCCTATTTTACTGTACTTTTATATGTTGGGCCTTATACTTTGTATTTTTATTTTATTCACTATGTAGGTGCACATGCCATTTTATTTCGTGCCTACTCTTATTAAACTTATTATTCATTAAGCTGAGTGTGTGTCTTTTGGTTATTTGTCTGTGTCCCTTTAAATTTGACTTGTCTGCTCATGTATCCGTCCCCTGTTACATCACAGTTAGGATCACCCCATGTCTGAGGAGATTACCTCATGTCTGGGGCTATTGGCATTACATAATGTCTAGGGCTAATGTCAGCTGACATTACATCATGTCTAGGGACAACAGGTACTTTTGGATGCTCAGGGTACAAAGATTACATCATCTCTAGGGTCTGTTTGTTACACACTGTCCCCTAAGCATGTCACATCCAAGATGGCTACCTGTCTAGTGTTCATTTGAGTTCATGCTGCCTGTTCTTGCTACTGTGACATCACACTGTCCTTAGCTCACCTCTGTCTCCTTACCTTATCTCTATGTTCTTTTACTAAGATTAATAGTTTCTATCATATTGTTGCATGCACAAGTATATTTAATTAAAATATGCCCACAGCAGCTGCTTGTGCTCGAAAAGTATCTTTGGAGAAAAGACAGATTCAAATTCTGATAAATATTTTAATGAATAAAGTACAAACAAATAACTCTAAAGCTGTTTCCACACTAAACTGGACTGTTTTGTACCATGCCGAGTATGATTGCCCCTCCCAATCACTCCCTTAGCCCTCACATCAGTAATATTGCTCTGCATTCGAGTACACTTCCATATCCACAATACTAACAGATATGGAAGTGTATAACAGTACATGGCAGTGTGAGTGTGAGTGTATGAGTGTGTATGTGAAAGTGTATGAGTGTGTATGTAAAAGTGTACGAGTGTGTATGTGAAAGTGTACGTGTACAGTACAGACCAAAAGTTTGGACACACCTTCTCATTCAAAGAGGTTGAATTTGTATTATGGCAAGAAAAGAGCAGCTAAGTAAAGAAAAAAACGAGCGGCCATCATTACTT